>ML677386.1:9940690-10015829 GCA_007922305.1 Dermatemys mawii | reverse complement strand
GTCCACAGATCCTCTCAGGAGTCACTTTGCCCCTAGCTCAGCACCTCTTCCCCAAAATGCTTGTGCCCTCTTCTCCACTCTTGACAGAAAGGAGGTGCGTGGGCTAAGGCTGCTTCAAGCAGTAACTGTCTCACAAATTTCCTAACAGGAATCCACCAGGTGCTGAGGGAAACATTCCAAGATAAACATCTGCGTCAGGGCTCCACCCGGTCCTCCATGCATTCTCAAATACCTGTAGAGCCCGAATGGCATCTTATCTGAAGGGACTACTGAGGACTAAAAGGAAAGGGCATGGCACTGAGTCACTGCTTCCCTCATATCTGTTTTCCCATCTTAAGCTCCCTTTGGCTAGTCTAAGTGGAGCACTGGACCCCCCAATAGAGGTTGAGTAAAGGTGTACAATGTTTGAGGGGTTGAAGTCACTCACATGGAAGGCTTTCAAGATGAGGACCTCTGCCCATATCCTCAAAGTATTTAGGCTCCTAACTACCATTAAGTATCTTTGAGGATCTGGGCTCTAGTCCCTGATTTTGAGGCAGAATTCAATGGATAATCAGTTCACAGAGAAGAATGCTGGTGTGTTTGGTGGTTGGGTGGTGGGGGTCTCTATTGCTGAGCAGATGAGCCCCTGTTACTCTTAACGCAGTTAATTTGTACTACAGTAGTGTGGCCAAGATTGGGGACCCATTGCCCTAAGTGATGTATACACACAATGTGAGACAGGCCCTACTCCAAAGAGCTGACAATCTAAAGAAATAGACAAAGGAAGGGGTTAGGGACTATCTTTTGTTCTAGCACCACAGGGTCTTGGACCTAGCACCGCGGGGTCTTGGACCATGAGCAATGCTCAGAGGTGCTACCTTATAAAAGAAATAAATTCCCTGTTTTGCAGACAGAGAATTGGGGAGATTAAGTCACATGGGTAAGGGCCCACAGGAAGTCTGAGGAAAAGCCAAGAATTGAAGAGTAAGGGCTTCAGCGGCCTAGACCAGTTCCCTAACTACAAGCCAGTGCATCCTTTAAGGTCATCATTTTCATGCCTTAATACAAAGAATTACAATAATCAAACCTGGAAGTCATGAATAGGTGCTACCCGGTAGTGAAGTCCAACTCCAACAAGAACAGGCCCAGTCTTCCTGCCAGCCATAGATGGAAAAGGAGATTTCTCCCAGCTGTAGCTATTGATGAATCCAGAAACACTGACGAGGCTAAGAGAATACTGGTACACTTATCACATGCCCCTACAGTTTATCACATGCCTAATTTTCCAGGACTCCCTGGTTCACATGTTCTACCTTGTTTTGCAAGGCAGCCTGCAGAAGCATGGTGAGCGTTGATAGCACCACACAGTTATTGCTTACATAAGTGTAACTATGAACTTATTACTCATGCTTCGCAACAGGAAAAGTAATGGATGTCATGTTGAGTGCTCTGTGTTTTTCTTCTTAATAGTACGCTTAGTTTTTAACAGGCTGAGATGTGTTTTATTCCTGTGGTGACTGACAGTATCGCTGACTAAAAAAACAACTTCAAAATCCTTAATCGGCTTAGAGTGCAAATTAACTGCTGGTCCGTGACTAAGGTTTCAGGGTGGTAAATTGAATGAAGCAGATTTCCATATAATTGCGCAAGAAGATTTGAACTAGGAGCTTTCAGTTGCACTTATGAGTGAGAACATGGCAAAAAAAAATGTATATGTTTACCATTACAAATTGTTCTGGAGAGTCCTTTGCCCAAGTATAAAAGCATCCCTTTGATTTGATTTCTGATGTCATACATTATCCATTCTAATGCAGAGGTGATATTCGGTGTCACAACGTTGAAGCACGTAGATAAAGAAATGCATTCAGCAACAGCTATGGACTACACGGCCCTTTACCCTGGAGAAACCCATGGGAACAGAGCAGAAGGAAACCGAATACTCCAAAGTTCACTTTATGGAATTTTCAGGAGTTAGCTCACTCTAGTGCAAGGGTCTCATGGGAGAACAATGGAGTGGGCAGTGGAGAACACTTCCCACCCCCACAGTATCGGAGGACTCAAAACCAAGGGCATACTCAAATCTTCAAAGACAGAAGCCTTCTTTGCATGGTTAGCCACACATAACCTCTGCTGCACTGGTCCACTTCTCCCCAGCAGCACAGCTCTTTTTTTAAGCCCCTGCTTCAATCTGCACCCCCAAAACCCAGGAGAATGAAGACCTTATTGAGCAGCCAAGAGCTTTTCTAGGATCCCAGGGAGGGGGGAAAATGCTGTTACAGAGTGTACCTGCTGCTTTCTGTGCAGTCATGTGAGATCTGGCTAGACACCCCTTTGCTCACGCAACTAGAGTGGATGACAAGCTTGTTAGTATTGTGTGTGTGTGTGTGTGTGTGTGTAAATTCTACGCCTGCCAGAATTTCATCATGATGCAAAACAGCACACTTGTGAGGAAAATAAACAGTATAAATTCTAAAATATTTTGAGTGTAGGGATTGCTTAAGCAGATAAAAAAAAAACCCATCACACCTTTACTCACCTTACAATGACGACCTTTCATCCATTTCAAACATTGTTACACAGTATAATCTTTTTTCCAGATTACACCATCTCAACTCTAGTCTGAATGGTACTTTCCATTCAAAAATCTCAAAGTGCTTTACAAACTTAAGTGAGACATTCCAACCTCTTTGTCAGGTAACTATCTTCCTCCTCTATAAAAACTGGAATATGGAGTGACTAGGTTAAGTGACTTGCCAAATGCAGCACAGGAAACCTGTGGCTGACCCAGAACTAAAACCCAGATTTTCTGATACTCTGACCAGCTAATGGTCTTTCTTTACACAATATGGTTCACAAATTGTATTTATTCCCCCAAGCTCTAAACTGAAGTTTTTGTGCACATACCAAAAACCAGGAAACTAGCTAGTTTTCTCAACAGATCGTATTAGGAAAATGTAAAGGCTATTCTTGTTGTATTTCCAAGCATGCTAGAGGAAGTGTAGAAAAATCTTATGTGAAAAGCCTCTTCCCATGTTTTTCCCTAGTAAGGAGCTTTGTGGCATGGATTGATGGGTGTTGAAAACGAGTTCTGCAGCAATCGTTCTTTCTAAGTGCAAGCCTCTATTACTTTCTCTTTTAGTTACTGTCACGGTTTTTATTTATGAAAGGAAAGATGAAAGGGCCAGTTGGTTTTTGAACACTTTGCTAAAGGTGAACATTCCTTAGCACAGTGATAACATTGAAACAAATTAGAGTTCTGATAAATACAGTAGAATTGCTAACAATAGACTGTCCTACTCCTCTTGAGCAGTGTTCTTCACTCATGGCTGACTATCAAGCCCAAGAAAAGACATGCACAATTTGGAAATCAGAGACTGAGCAGAGATTTTGTTTTGTTTTGTTTTTATTTTAGATTTTTGCACTTTCAAATTCCCAGTGAACTATGCGGAACGAAAGCACATTAGGGAGAAATGGCCAAAAATGCAACAGTAAATGCCTCAGAGGATTTTTTGTATTTACAGCCTAATGAGGCCAGGTGTATGTAATGTGAGTGTTGAGTGGCTGTTACGGCCTGATGTGTGTGAGAATTTTTAGGTCAAGTCATTTTTTAGTAATCACCAATGTAGGGAGAAGAGAAAGGTTAGTTACTTCAAACCTTTAGACAGAAAGCTGGCTAAATCATCAGGCTTAACAGGTAGTGATCAATGACTCCATGTCTAGTTGGCAGCCGGTATCAAGTGGAGCGCCCCAACGGTTGGTCCTGCGGCCGATTTTGTTCAATATCTTTATCAGTGATCTGGAGGATGGCGTGGACTGCACCCTCAGCAAGTTTGCAGATGGCACTAAACTGGCAGGAGTGGTAGATACGCTGGAGGGAAGGGATAGGATACAGAGGGACCTAGACAAATTAGAGGATTAGGTCAAAAGAAATCTGAGGTGGTTCAACAAGGACAAGTGCAGAGTCCTGCACTTAGGATGGAAGAATCCCATGCACTGCTACAGACTAGGGACCGAATGGCTAGGCAGCAGTTCTGCAGAAAAGGACCTAGGGCAGGGGATCTCAAACTTCCTAAGTACAAGACACCTTTTTGCTGTTCCACATGCGCGCTGTGACCCTGGAGTATGTCCGCTGAATTGAACACTTCCGGTTTTGGCAGCATTTTGGCAGACACGCAGCACTTCCCTGTATGTCCACTGAAATGCCGCCGAAAGCGGAAGTGTTCCACTTGGTGGCTTTTTGGCGGGCACACTCCAGCATTTGGAGCATCTGCAAAAATGCCGCCGAATGCAACGGGAGCTTGCGCCCCCCAGTTTGAGAACCACTGACTTAGGAGTTACAGTGGACGAGAAGCTGGATACAAGTCAACAGTGTGCCCTTATTGCCAAGAAGGCTAACAGCATTTTAGGTTGTATAAGTAGGGGAATTGCCAGCAGATTGAGGAACGTGATCATTCCCCTCTATTCAACATTGGTGAGGCCTCATCTGGAGTTATGTATCCAGTTTTGGAGCCCACACTACAAGGAGGATGTGGAAAAATTGGAAAGAATCCAGCAGAGGGCAACAGAAATGGTTAGGGGGCTGGAGCACATGATTTATGAGGAGAGGCTGAGGGAACTGGGATTGTTTAGTCTGCAGAAGAGAAAAATGAGGAGAGATTTGATAGCTGCTTTCAAACTACCTAAAAGGGGGTTCGAAAGAGGCTCTGTTCTCAGTGGTACCAAATGCCAGAACTAGGAGTAATGGTCTCAAGTTGCAGTGGGGGAGGTTTAGGTTGGATATTAGGAAAAACTTTTTCAATAGGAGGGTGGTGAAGCACTAGAATAGATTTCCTAAGGAGTTGGTGGAATCTCCTTCCTTAGAGGTTTTTAAAGCCTAGCTTGACAAAGCCCTGGCTGGGATGATTTAGTTCGGGATTGGTTCTGCTTTGAGCAGGGGGTTGGACTAGAGGTCCCTTCTGAGGTCCCTTCCAACCCTCATATTCTTTGATTCTCTACAGCCAGTGAATCTCAGAGTAAGCACATTTCATATGATTTGTCCCCAAACACACACACACACACGCTCTCTCAGAGGCAAAATCCTAAATAGAACTGAGCTAAAAGTCCCAAAATGAATCAATTAAGAGATATTGTTAATTGTCCCCTTTCCCTCCACCCTTCCCTTAACAGTTCAAAGAACAAGACAGAGAAAAAGAGAATGATGCAGCTTGTGATAGTCTCAGATGAGCAAAAACAAGTTGTGAATATTCATTTTTTCCTCTCCTCAGACAGGAATGGCAGTGCTGCAGTGACTGCATGATCTGCTTGCTGAATGCAGAAGCCTGGTTGACCTCTAATGCTCATTTCTGTACTTATAATGATTCACTATTTTCATTACAGTAGCTCCCAGAGGATCCCAGTTGGGATCAGGGCCCCCATTCTGTTAGACTCTAAGGCCTAATCTACACTACAGAGTTAAGTCAATATAAAGTGCATGTTAAAACTACCTCTGCCAAGAGTCCAAGTAACACCAAAAATAACAGTGTCTGAACTATTCAGGGCATACTGCTCTAACTCCAGCTCATATCAGTAGTATTGAAGTAAGTCAGGACTATTTGCATGAATAAGGGTTCTAGAATTTGCCCCTTGATATGAACACAGACACACTAAGTCTGATTCTACTGTCCCTCCTCAGGCAAAATTCCTCATTGACCCTAGAAAAGTAGCTTTTCCTGAGCCAGGACAGGGTTCTTTAGGTACACACCAGATATGCATATACAGCCTGATCCAATGTCTGTTAAAAACAATCAGTGTCTGGAGTGGCTCACAACTGTGAGGGCCTGTCTCAGGGTCAATTCTCAGAAAACAGAGCAGGCATCCCAAACTGGTGGTATGTTCTGTAATTAGAATTCACCATGCCTGTAATCTGCTAGTGGCCCGTGAGACAGTTTGTTTACATTGACCAGCAGCAGGCATGGTAGCCTGCAGCTCCCAGTGGCCACGGTTCGCCATTCCCAGCCACAGGTTGCCCACCGCTGGTCTAGGCTGCTTATTGGGAAGGATGAGATTTCCACTGAACATATGGAAACCACATCCCTCCCCTGGGGTTAGCCTATATTATGTGATTATATAGCCTGATGTGACTGCAGAGCCATTGGCTATTATCTTTGCAAACTCATGGCAATGGGGGAGGTCCTACAACTGGATCCACATGAGGAGATCCTTACATCTCTACACAACCCCACTGAAGTTAGTGGAGTTTTAAGCAGGTACAGTGGTCTGTTTCCCTGGATTGAACTGTGGAATCAGGGTCTATGAATTTAACCAAAGTTAGACTATTCTATAGTTCTCTTTCAGCAATACTTGCACTTACTTCTTTCAAAGAATTAAATTAATTTTGGAATGATTCATAATGAATATGTAAAATTTCTATTATCTAGTAAGATGTCTAAATTACTGTATCTCAGCAACCTATCTTCATTAAATTCTGAGATAATTAATCAAACCTGAATTGTCTGAAATATTGTTTTATCTTTCTCAACCCAGTTTTCAAAATATACTTCTCCTATTAGGCATAGCTAACTTTTACTCTTCATCTTGAATAAGACATTGATGTTTCAGCGCTAGATCACCTGGAATGCTTTCCTGGGTTATTTTGAGCCATATTAATTTTTTGAGTAGGTATTTCTGTGATATTTCATAGATCTGAGGAGCTACTCTTACCAAGGCATATTCTCTATCCTGAGTATATTGTGTCTGTTCCCTTCTACCACCACGGAGTCCTAATCTCCCATATCTGTAGTAACAGGCCTCTTGTGAATAAAAAGGGACACAAACTCATCCCATCAAAGAAATAGTAACAGTGTTAAGGTAATAACAGGGAAGTTATTAATGTGAGGTCAACCTGGTTTGTTTGTTTTATCTCCTTATCCTTTCAGATCATTTATAAGCTAGCCCATGTGTTTATATTTCTTTATCACATACACATATTAAATGTCATTAGGGAGAGCTCCATGTGGGCAATTACTTGTGCCCGATGGAGCCCCACTGAAATCAAAAGGGCTCCATGTTGGCATAGGGGCCTCTGCACTAAGATTCTCTTTCAGAACTGGGAGTGGTGCATCCCATACCTTTGCTGATATACATACTTGCATGTACTCTGAACCTATGTACCAGGCTTAATAAAGTTTGTGTTGGAATTTCTTTAGATTTTTTTTTAAATGTTAGGAATTGCTTAGTGACAAGAAGCTGAGTGGATCTTGTATCATTGCTTCCTTGTCTCACTCTACTGACTCAGTGAATTACATTCCCACAATCACCAGCAGCCCTTTTATATTACCCTATGGTATTAGTCTGGTTTTATATATACCATCTCAAATGGGGACCTGTGTACTAGAGCTCACTAAGATTTTTGAAACATCTTTGGAAGTTCTTAAACAAGCCAAACCATAGCCAGGCAAAGATGTGCTAGAAGAATATTGGAAATATGAATAACTGATTTTTTTCTATATCCCAGATCTAAACAACACTTTGTCTGAAATTTTGTTAGAACAAATTGTGTCTTGGCCCCAGGCCACACATTCTAAATTAGATTCTGAAAGGAATTTGGTTGGGGATTTTTGTGGGAGCAGGAAAGGAGGTGAAGGGAAGAAAGCAAAAATAAGGGTTATAGTGAAAAATGAGATAACCTTAACTATGGACCAGCTACAGCCACTTCATAATAAACTTCTAAACAGAGATGAAGAACTAAAATCCAAACCAGCATGTTAACATAACCATATAAATGTGTTATGGAATCCATCTTGAACCATTACAAAAAGATTGCATTTTTAGTAACCCAAAGCAAAACTCTTTAGGGTTACTAAAACTCTGCAATGCCATCTAATGCTACCGAGAAGTGTCCATGAAAACCAAGCTTCAGTATCTTTTGCAAGAGTGAAAACTATTCATATGGAGACAACTAATGAGAAAAACAGGACATTTATGGAGAGCATAAAATAGTTGGAAATTATAGTTTATTTTATTCATCCCGCCTTGAGTAATCTCATTGCTCAAACTCTTTCAAAGTAAAGATAGCTGCTGATAAAATTTTAATTAACATTTGAAAAAAAGTATTTTATTTTAACAGAAAGGTCTATTTTTGTAGCCCATCCATTGTGGAAAAGCTACATTTCTTTTTAAATTTCTTATCTTATTTATTTGGTCATATACTAAAAATTCACTCTCTCTAATAGATAACCATATCACACAATAAACAAATGTCTTGACACCTGTATATCACATTAACATGTACTTTGTACATCACAGTTTACCCTAAAAGGTGCAAGGATTACTTTTAATAGATGGTGAATTGCTTTAGAACCCTAACTACTCTAGGGTCAATGAAAGTTAATGCACATTAACAAGACCTGGATAACTGCAGAATTAGGATCCTTTATGCAATCTTACATTAATACAAATAATTAATGTGGGCAGCAGTCTCTTAAAAAGTCTCAAATTGGATCAGGGCCCAATTGTGCTTTGCATTTTATAAACATATGTTAAGAGATTTCTCTGCTCTGAAGAGTTTATAATCTAAATAGGCCAGGCAGGCAAAGGGTGAGAGAAGGGAAACAGTAGATTCCTGTTTCCTGTCCTACCTGTCCTTCACATCAAGTGAAGTGGACATAATTTCCTTCACAGCCAGCCAGCATCACTCCCAAGTCCATAGATAAAACTGATCAAAATAGCAGCGGAGCAGGGTATGGAGTTAGAGCATGTCTGAGCACTTCCGTTGACACGGAATGTTCGCAAAATATGCTGTTTAGAAGCCAAAACATTTTTCAGGGACATGGCGGTTTCCACTTAAATTTTTGTGGGGAAGGTTTTTGGGTGGAAGAAGAAACAGACTATATTAGGGTGACCAGATAGCAAGTATAAACATCAGGACAAGGCTGAGTACAAACTTGAACCTGGGTTTCTCAGCACCAGACCAGCACCTTAACCACCAGCCTACAGAATGTAAAATACCTACGTGTGAAGACAGCATTCAGTTTTTGTGAAAACTTTTCCAACGAGGAACAAAAATGAATTCTGAAACCTCGTAAGTTGCCATGAAATGGAATCGTCATCCTCCAGACACAGCTCTAGTACAAGTGCCCAGTATACAGGTGCTGCAGATGATCCAAAGGAGCCCATGTGGATCTCTCAGAGATGGTTTGGAATTCTCTGAAGTGTTGTCGCACACGGTACTATGGGAATGTCTTGTGGCAATAGTTTTGGGAAAAGGCCAGAATTTACACAGCAGGTGATTGAGTTTGCTGGAGCAAAATGTTCACATTACTTCTCCAGACAATCACCTCTTCCCCTAAACATCTCCCTGCCTCACCTTGCTTCTCTCCTTTCATTATCCATTCTTCTACAAAATAATCATTTTAATAAAGCTTCAAATTTACATGTATGCAACACCACAATGTTCCTTTGGCAAGAATGGAATACACTGGTGACATCTAGTGGATACAAGTAACAAAACATATCAACCCATATTGATAAAGATTCCATTTGTGAAAATAATTCAGTCCTAAACTGATGATAATCTTGTGCATCTTTCACCCATTCCTCTTTAGTCCCAGGAAACCATCTTTACCTCAGTGTTCTGAAAGCTTGAGAAATGTTTAAAAACATAATTACCATATCGATTCATCAGACGAAAAGCATCTAGTCTTGACTCCTACCTTCAGGGACCAGTACCTTATTCTTCAGAGATGGGTGAATTCCTCTCCCCAAAAGGATTATTGGTGTAGATAAACTTTCAACCCCAATGTAAAGGGTTATGGAAGGGAACTTAGAGGGGATGGGGAGGAGAAATGGAATGGTTCCCTTACCAGCAACTAACAGTGCCAAGGCACCAGCGCCAACACATCCAGTCAATGGACCGAATGGGTAGTCAGCAGTTCTGCAGAAAAGGACCCAGAGGTGACAGTGAATGAGAAGCTGGATACGAGTCAACCATATGCCCTTGTTGCCAATAAGGCTAATAGCATTTTGGGCTGTATAAGTACGAGCATTGCCAGCAGATCGAGGAACGTGATAGTTCCCCTCTATTCGGCATTGGTGAGGCCTCATCAGGAGTACTGGATCCAGTTTTGGGCCCCACACTACAAGGAGGATGTCGAAAAATTGGAAAAGTCCCACGGAGGGCAACAGAAATTATTAGAGGACTGGAGCACATAACTTATGAGGAGAGGCTGAGGGAACTGGGATTGTTTAGTTTGCGGAAGAGAAGAATGAGGGGAGATTTGATAGCAGCCTTCAACTACCTAAAAGGAGATTCCAAAGAGAATGGATCTAGACTGTTCTCAGTGGTACTAGATCACAGAACAAGCAGCAATGATCTCAAGTTGCAGTGAGGGAGGTTTAGGTGGAATATTAGGAAAACTGTTTCACTAGGAGGGTGGTAAAACACTGAATGGGTTACCTAGGGAGGTGGTGGAATCTCCTTCCTTAGAGGTTTTTAAATTCAGGATTGACAAAGCCCTGGTTGGGATTATTTAGTTGGGGATTGGTCCTGCTTTGAGCAGGAGGTTGAATTAGATGACGTCCTGAGGTTCCTTGAAACACTGATATTCTGTGATTTTAAGAATGGCCACTTTTATGACTTGTGAACTGTGCACTATGTCTCCTCCTACACAGGGGTTGTACCTAGTGGATCCATGCCACCGATGCCCACCCCAATTCCTTCACAATCCTCTCCCACATGGTGCAGTTCTGTGGAGTAGACCACAAGGTAATGCAGGTGAGTTTTTGCGTATGGTCTTTCAACAGCCTGCTCTCAAACCATACAATGCAATGGCAGTGGTTCAACTGGATTTCAAGCCTTCTGTGGCCACAGTGGAGGGAACAGCAAGATATTACTCTTGGCAGGTCATATGATGCTATCACATGGGAGTGAGAATAAGCCTTTACATTCTCCCCCAACAGTCAAATTATGTTTTGAAGCAAGAGCTTTCATTATGCTTTTAACATTGTCTTAGCTTGCATAATTGCCACAGTTAGTGATGATCATAAAATTATCCAGTCCTCCTAATAATTTTGTTACCCTACCTGACTCCGCACCTGTGGCAGTGAATTCTACAACTGACGGTGCTGGGTAAAGAAACACTATTTCCTTTGTCTTTGATTTTGTCACATCTTGCCTTTGGCCACCCAATTTGCCCTTATTTGGATATTTCTCATCTCCTATTTATTTTTTGTAACTGAGGCATTCATAATTGGGCTCATCACTCAGACCAGCTTCTGGCACTCTTTGGTTTTGGCTAGAAAACTGATGCACATTAATGATGTTAATGCAACATTGAGTCTTTTATTTGGGTTAGGCAGCTACAGCTTCCAGATTACTTTTGTTTCTGGCAGCAATAGCCGGTATTTATTCTGTGGTGCTATAGACAAGTTAGGGTGTGTTTGAGCTAACACACACAGGCCTCACCTCAGAACAACCCTCTGCTCCACTCTTAGAGGTCCACAGAAAGCCTGAACAGTGGCCCTTGTGTGAGTCTGGGAGAACCAGAAGTGGAGCAGGATACCTTCACACCAGGCTTGCACTCTCTGTGCAAACTTCTTTGTTGAATAAAACACATTGACTTTTGTCTACACGGGAAAAATTAGGACACATAATTCACCATTACAATTGCTCTGGTTCACATTAGTGGAAGTTCCTATGTAAAAAGGACTTGGGCATGTTATCTAATTCTCCTCCAACTGTTCACCACAATCCCCCACTGTTGCTACTGCTGGTGGAGTTACACCAGTAGAGCACTATGTGTGTTGTATTCTCAAGAAAGGAGGAAGATTTAGATTTCAAGAAAATGTTGCTAGTGAACAATTACAAACAACATCAGGGGTCAAGATGTCTTATTCATAGGACGCCTGCCTATCTCCCTATTTCCTACTAACCTACTTCTGGTTGCCTCAGCACCTACTGCTAGATACACACAGTATCCACAAGATGTCCCTATTCCACAATAGGTGCCAATTTTCATAGTATAGATGCAATCAATGCCCATTTTCCTGAGCTGATGTTGCTAGTTTTAGCTCCATCATTACATATAAAAAGTGTAAATTTTTCCCTCATGAGGCCTGTTACTACCAGTATTCCAGGCAATAATAAGCCTTCAAATGTGTTATGTTTTTCCAATGACTAGTGGAGACAAAATATGCCAAAACATTTAAACTGAGTTTAAAGAGTGTTCTAGCCTACTCCTGAACTCTCACAAATCTCATCACAACAATACTTCAAAACACTTTTCACCATTGCCTCCTATAGTACCAGAAAAATGAGCACTTTTAAATAACCTGTTTGAACAAAGGCAGTGTTAATGGAAAGCCTTTTAGTATTCTTTTTTTAAATACTTTTAAGTATTGCGATGCACGGTATTTTTTTTTTAAAAAAAATAGCAGGATTATAAACAGTTCTTATGTGCTCTTAAGTTGCACCTGAAAATATACTTCTGAATAAAAATGTTATTTGAAAGAAAACTTAGTGTGGTCCAATGGATTAGATACTGGATTGATCTGGAGACCTGGGCCTTAGCCCCTATTCTAATAGTGACTCATCATGTATCATTGGGCAAATCACATCCTCTCAGCCTTTCCATTTCCTCACCAGTCACAGTGGGTCTCCCTACTTTGTGAAGCACTTTGAGATCTCCCATACCTGCTCTCATACCTAGCTTCTTAGTCAAATAGCTTAATTTTTTCTAGGATGATTAAAAAACCTAGTCTCTTTTGCCTCTTTTCCATCCACCTTGGTTTGTATGTTGCACAGGCCTTCACGTTAAAACTGTGTATTTCCTTTCCCTGTGATAAAGAGAATAAGTGAATGTAATATATATGATATACTAAAGCAGAACGTTGTAAATGTTGACATCAGCATTAATGCCTGCTGTAAGTCATGGCTTGATTCTGGACTTGATTATGCCCATCACAACATATTTCTTCCTTCCAGCTACTGCAACTGTCACAATTTGTACAATCACTAAACTTCACTGGCTAAAAAGAGTAGGTTAATCCAATTCATATTTCATTCTCTGAGAAGATAATCTACTGCCCAAAGAGCCTTCGGGCAAACCTCATCTACTCCCCTCTGCTACTTAAAGTTACAAATAATTTTTAACACTGTTTCAATGTAGCAACACACACACAATGTAAGGTTTAAGATTAGCAGCCCTGTTAGTCTGTATCCGTAAATAAGACGAGGAAGACTTTGTAGCACCTTAGAGACTAACCAGTTTATTTCAGCATAAGCTTTCATGGGCTATAGCCCACTTCATCGGATGCATAGAATGGAACAGAAGTAAGATGCACTTATATACACAGAAAGCAAAAAGGTTGTACATTAGCATACCAATTCTAAGAGGCTGTTTAATTTGGATGGGCCATTATCAGCAGGAGAAAAAAATACCTTTTGAAATGGATCTTTGTGTCTGACAGGAGAGATACAACTTTTGAAGGTAAATTAACTAGGGAAATGCAATCAATTAGTGTAATGAGAAAACCATTCGCAAGTTCTATTTAGTCCTTGGTTTATTATGTCCAATTTGAAAATTAATTCTAGTTCCTCAGTTTCTCGTTGGAAAAACTTTCAAAACAGACTCCATTTCAGAACTGACACCATCAAGTCTTTGGAATGGCCAAGAAGATTGAAGTTTTCTCCTACTGGTTTTTGAATATTATGATTCCTGATGTCAGATTTTTGTCCATTTATTCTTTTGCGTAGAGACTGGCCAGTTTGGCCAATGTACATAGCAGACGGGCATTGCTGGCACAGGATGGCATATATCACATTGGTCGACATGCAGGTGAATGAGCCTCTGATGGTGTGGCTGATGTGATTAGGTCCTATGATGGTGTCCATTGAATGGATCTGAGGACAGAGTTGGCATCAGGCTTTGTTACAAGGATAGGTACCTGGGTTAATGTGTTTGTTGTGTGGTGTGTGGTTGCTGGTGACTATTTGTTTCAGGTTGGGGGGCTGTCTGTAAGTGAGGACTGGTCTGTCTCTCAAGATCTGTGAGAGTGAGGGATTATCTTTCAGGATAGGTTGTAGGTCTTTGATGATTCGCTGGAGAGGCTTAAGTTGGGGACTGAAAGTGATGGCTCATGGTGTTCTGTTTTTGTCTTTGTTGGGCCTGTTCTGTAGTAGGTGGCTTCTGGGTACTATTCTGGCTCCGTCAATCTGTTTTTTCCACTTCCCCAGGTGGGTATTGTAGTTTTAAGAATGCTTGGTAGAGATCTTGTAGGTATTTGTCTCTGTCCTCATATCCATTGAACTGACACCAAACCAGGCAGGAACTGGAATTAATTTTCAAATTGGACACAATAAACCAAGGACTAAATAGAACTTGCAAATGGTTTGCTCATTACACTAATTGATTGCATTTCCCTAGTTAATTTACCTTCAATGGTTGTCTCTCTCCTGTCAGACACAGAGATCCATTTCAAAAGGTATTTTTTTCTCCTGCTGATAATGGCCCATCCAAATTAAACAGCCTCTTAGAATTGGTATGCTAATGTACAAACTTTTTGCTTTCTGTGTGTATAAATGCATCTTACTTCTGTTCCATTCTATGCATCCGATGAAGTGGGCTATAGCCCATGAAAGCTTATGCTGAAATAAACTGGTTAGTCTCTAAGGTGCTACAAAGTCTTCCTTGTCTTATTTACACACAAATGTAGTAACTGTATTAATCCATTCCCATCTTCCTGCTTATGTGCTTATGTAATATTTTCTAGTCACATTTTATTACACACTGATTTATTCAGATTAGTTTTGATAAGAATGGGTAATACAAAACCAATTTATCTAATGCATGTTCTGTCCATTAATAGGAGTCTAACTGGTAAGTCAAAGTCTTTGGCAGCTGAAACTTGACTGAATAAAAAGAAAAAATGTATGCTTCTCTATCACCATAAAATAATTTCAAAGCACTTTATAAATATTAAGCAAAACTCACATGTTCTCACTGTGAGGTAGGGGAAGGACATATAGGGACCACTTTAGTCATCACTGAAATGCAGGAACCTGTGGAGTACAATGTAGCAATTTAATACCAGTCTATATCAAGTTAGGACAAGAGCAACCGCAGTTTCATTTGTGTCTGTTAGGGAATTTAGGGAGGCAGAATTTAATTCTTGAATACAAGCCTGGATTCTGGCCAGGCTATGGGTGCTACTCTTTGGATATCCACAAGAGGACAAGAAGTTACTTTTTGTGTCTCACTCAAAAGAACCAAGGTACAGACCTTTAAAGGTATATAAGCACCTAACTCCCATTGCAATCATCATACTGCTGCAGTTGATTTGAAACACCAACCTGGAGCATTGGACCATTATGGACCCAGAGGTGTATGCCACTTACAGCACTTCCTGCAGCACCAAAATGTTTTGTGGGGTCCTCCCATTCATGTACCAGCACTGATTGAATTTACCTTGCTTTCTTGCCTGCATATTTATACCTGCCTATTTATACCTGCCTCTGGAGATTTCCACAACATTCATCTGATGAAGTGAGTCTTAGCCCACGAAAGCTCATGATCCCTAAGATCTGTTAGTCTATAAGGTGCTACAAGACACTCTGTCGCTTTTGCAGATCCAGACTAACATGGCTACCCCTCTGATACTGGCAAGAGCATCACTGCAGAAGGTGATGGTGAAAGCTGCTCCACTTCAAATGGAGACGGGGGAAGCTTAGAGAGGAGTATGTAATCTGGAGGAATTCTCACTTTGAATTCTCTAGTGGTTTAACTTCAAGACAGACAACTGCATCTTTGACTTGTTTAGAGAGAGGGCCTATTTCTTATACTTCTGCAACATAGGCCAGGGAAGCATCCTCTCCCACTCCTGCTTTGCTAGATGACTCCTTATTAGTTATTGTAGTGCCTAGAAAGAACCCTAACCATAAACCAGGAACCTGTTGTGCTAGGCACTGTACAAACAGGACAGAAAGCCCTTCTCTGTCCCAAGGTTAAGTAGATTAAAATCTGAAGGCAGGAAATCATGATGTTTGATTTTTCTTACTGAGATCTTGAAAAATGCTCAACTTCACCCCATAAGGCACTCAGCTACCATGGTGATGGATGCCAGATAAATATCTGACATAAAGAACATCTTCTCCCACTGTTTTATTGTGTCTCAGCATTGTCTTCAGTACACACTTCCTGTCTCACATTACCTTAGAGACAGGATGGAATGTATAAAAATGCTATAGACAATTGAGAAGAGGTAATGGGGAGAGGAGAGACACCTATTATATACAGCATCTGCTTGAGTCAAGATCTCACTCAGCAAACTATTCACCCACTCTTCTGTCTTATCATCTAGTTTGTCCATCCCCAGCAAAAAGTATCAAAATGTTGCTGCTGTATAAGCAGCATTAATCAGGAGCTGCAGAAATGTACTCTCTTATCACTTAAATGCAGGAAAACATCAGGTATCCCCTGGCTTGGGGTACATTTTAGAGGGGAAAATTTAGCAGCATATGGTGTGTGAATTAAGATAAAAAACAGCAGCTGTCCGTGATGACTGATAAATCTTTAAAAATGGATTTAATGAATATTTACGAAAGCATTTAAGTAGAGATGGCATGAATTGTCCCCCTCTCCCTCCCAAAATCTGAAAGCTTCTACATTGGAGTTTGAAATGCAGATCTAAATTTTAATGTAAAAAAAGGTCCATCTCTAGTTTAAGAGGAATTATACAAATTAAATTATGCTATAGTAAGAAATTGTTAAACATTTGCAATCAGAGTTTAATACAAGAATTCTCTACCTGAGTCAACATTTGACTTGCTTGGAAGTTCTGGGTTTTTCTTCATGTTTTATGAGGGGGAGAGAGGAACTTATGTACTTCATTTCCATGATGAAGTTCAGAATTGTTACTATATCCCTTAAATATCAATTACAAAAGTAAAGTTAAACAACATGTTGGCATTAATAGTGTAATCAATACTATCAAAACTGATGTTTATTAATAAAACTACTATTTAGCACCTACAGTAACTTTCATCCCCAGATCTCAAAATTCTTAACAGTGATGGGTGAAACAATTACTCATGTCTTATCGACAAGGGAACCAAGGCACAGAAAAGTTAAGTAACTTGCCAAAAATCAATGGCAGAACAGAGAGTAAAACTCAGGTCACTTGATCATCATTTGGCATGGTGCATAATTAATAGTTCACTTCTGAAATCACTGCACTAAACAAGGCAGAAACACAAATGATCAAGCGACTGTAGAAGTTCCTACTGATTGCCACATTTTCACTGTATGCAATTAAACTTGTCAGTGAGGGAAAAGATGGAAGATCTAACTGATCAAACGCAACATTTTCTAAAGCAGCTAAGTCCCATTATGTCTCAGTGGGAGACTCCTAAATCACTTACACACTTTGAAAATTGTACCACCTCCCCTCCATATAACTAAAGTGATATAATTGAATCAATACAATTTCACAGCATTGTGTTTAAAACCTATGTTAAAAGGACACTGTTCATTATTGTTGAATATACCCTGGAAGTGAGGCAGTGACTTTGTTTGATAGAGATCAGATTTAAGGCCTTAACTAATTGGGACATACACAGTGTAGCAGCTGGCTTGTTTATGAACTTCTCTGGCTGAGTTAAGGATATGAAACATAAAAAGTAATTGAGAACAATCTGGTAGCACATGCAGAACAAGCAGTAGCAAGTCAGCAATGGTCTTCACCCTATGGCAAATAAGGGAATGAGTCTCTTAAGCCCATGAAGGTTAAGTGGTGCAAGACTGTGAAGGACATCTTGCAAAGGAGAGAGGACAAGAGTGCCACTGATTGAGGGAGCCAGTCTCCTTTCTTGTTCCCACCCTTGAGGTAGAAGCAGCCTTCTCTCTAGGACTACACTAATCTCACACATCAAACCCAGCAGGAAGATGAAGGGTAATTTTTGCATATATACAATTAAACTAGTCAAGGAGCCATTTTTAATGGTTGTTGCAACACCCTCTATCCTGCTAACAGTTTCACTTTTTGAGCATTACGTAACAAATATTGCAGCCACTGACACTTGAAAATTTAGAAGAGCCAAACATATAACAACTTTCTAATAATCTACACCTGGAAATAATCCATTTAAATTACCTGTTGCCAAAACAGTTTTAAGTCTCACCGTTTTATCTGTGGATTCAGCTTCTTTCCTAATGGAGGGGCTCCGAAAACATATCTGTAGGCTTGGCTATGTATCCCTGAGTTGACCAGGGCAGAAAAATGTTACTTACTTGTTACCTTGGAAGATCCAAGAGGGTAAAGGCCCCTTTGGCAAGAGGTTGTTAGTACAAGGTAGGATCTCAGTTTTATCCTGTTTGCCTTAGAATGAGCTATTAACCCTAAAGATTCTTGACCACTCTCTGATTCAGGTCACACCAGAACATCTTTACATGGAGAAACATGCCACACAGACTAACAATCTTCACACTGAGCTTCACTTTGGTCTGTGAGATGTCAGTGAAGAGCTGTCAGGTCATATGATGCTAGTTCAATACACTTCCAGCAGCTTCTGCATGATCATTTTCTTCATTCTAAAGAGCTTTGAGGCTTGTTTCCAGCTGCTTTTACAAAGAGGAGCTAGCTGTTTTTGTTAACGAACACTGAAACTAAGGGAAGAGGAAACAGAAGCCACCATCCTTGACTGGAGCCACCAAAGTGGAGTTGTGGGCCACATACAGGAGTAAGGGATCAGGGGGACGTCCAACAAAGCAGAAAACTAGGTGCATGTGAAGTGTGGCCAGGAGAGTAGATAACTCGACTACAGGGGAGAATATGCAGGGGGTGAGAAGAAAGGGCTCAGGAGGCAACAGAGAATGTATGAAAGAGGAGAACAGATAGGATTGGAAGAAGAAACAAAAAACTAAGACAACATAATTTATTTAAACAAAAGGACCATATGAATCTTTACGTGCCAGATGCACTAAATACCTTGCAACACCAGCTACAACAGTGCCATGCAAATGCCTGTTCTCACTTTCAGGTGTCATTGTAAACAAGAAGAAGGCAACATTATCTCCTGCAAATGCAAACAAACTTGTTTGTCTGAACAAGAAGTAGAACTGAATGGACTTGTAGGCTCTAAAATTTTACATGGTTCTATTTTTGAATGTAGGGTTTTTTTTGTTTTTCTTAAACACACAATTCTACATTTGTAAGTTCAACTTTCATGATAAAGAGATTGCATTGCAGTACTTGTATTAGGTGAACTGAAAATATTATTTCTTTCATTTTTTACAGTGCAAATACTTGTAAACAAAAATATAGTGAACGCTGTAGACTTTGCATTTTGTGTTGTAACTGAAATCAATGTATTTGAAAAAATAGAAAACACCCAAAATATTTAAATAAATGGCATTCTATTATTGTTCAATTGCACACTTAATATTTTCATTCAATTTTTTCATTCACTGAAAAACCCTACCAATAATTACAATATGCAAAATGGCTCAGTCGCTGTGAGAATCCATCTTTTGCCATTCCTGACACATGCTTAAATACATAATCTTATTATAAGATTTTTTAAAAATTTATCCTTTTTTAAAGGATGACAAGGGACTGCCAATGCTTGTCAACATTTAAATGATCCCAGTTTGGAACGGAGTCTTGCCATTCACTACCCACATTAATAATTCAATGAAGCCACTCAAATAAATATATTTCTCGTCTGAGGAAAGATTTTCAGGACTGGGCACACTGCTTTGAAGTTCACACCATCATTAGTGTTGAATGTGATTGGAGAGATAATATTAATTTTTTCCTGCTGCTACTGTGTACATGGAGACACTTTCTTTTGTAAGAATGGGTTAACAAGGCAGAAGCACATCTGAGAAATATTGGAAGGAACCCACAAAAATGAAGAATACAAAAATATAAGTAGCCAAGTCCGCTTGAAGTCACTGAGAATATTGCTACTGACCACAAAGGGAAGAGGATTTCATGCAAGGCTTATATTCTTGTTCCAAAGAAAGTAAATTCTGCCATTGATTCACTATATGAATCTTCCAGTGCCCAAACTATCTTTACAAAAACAAATACATCTATTCACCATTGTAATGCACTGGTTTTTACAGATGAGAAATGTTATGCTTACGTGAATGAAAAAAAGTGCAGGCTGCTACTATTAATATTTTAATTTGCTTTTTAAGATTGCAAAAACCTACAGGACTTCTCATCTATCACTTACATTTAGTTCAATGACAATAACTACATGTTCCCACATTCTGAAGGGCTAAGGACAGGCTGTTTACAGTTCCTGGTTACTCCCTGAAATTTGCACATGGGAGTGGAAGATATAAAAATGCTTTAAAACCTGCCCTAATTTCAAGAAGGCCAAAGCCAATATGAAATACACTAGCTACAATAGTTTATTTTAAAACAAACACACTTCAGTCATAAGGCTTTGTAAAACATGTCAAGTAGTTACCTTAATCTCTGTAATGTAAGCACCTTGAAATTATATGCTAACATGATCAATATAAATTTACCACTTATATGGTCAGACTATTCACATACATGACAATAAATACATCCTTTACCAGCTATACCCAATATAGAAGTCAAATCGTTATAAATATACACCAGATTCCCTTACTTGTAGAAAGGTGTCTCTGGTAACATGTGAAATAGAAATTGTGAAACTATGGATTTAATCATCTTTATTTTTAATCTTTGCATTTTAATGAAGACTGGCCTATGATGTTAGACTACAGAAAAGAAGTGAAAACATAATTCTAAAACATTATATACTATAGCTAAAAAACTGATCAGTAAAACCAGTTTGTTGGAGATGGCTTACATGCTTTCTTTTTCTTAGGGTGCAACCTCTGAGTATATAGCTCTTAACATTGTTATTGTGCACTAATTGGGACATACCATGCCATTAATTTTTAAGCAGAATCCCCCATTAAAAATCAATGGAGAATTTTGCTTAAAAACAGATCACAATATGGACCACTGGTATGAGAAAATAATACAACCCACAGTGGGGATTTTTTATGCTGGCTGTTAACTACAAAATCTATGGGGCATAATTCAACATTGATAATGAAGTAAAACAAAGTAGAATGGACTAAAGTTTACAAGACAAAATGACTACAGCACCTGAGATTTTCCTTTAGAAAGCCTAGTAGAGGTACTTTCCCCAGGAGGATAGTTGTATAATATAATCAATTCAATTTCTCTCAATATTATAAAGGCATGATCTCTCCTAAAACAGTTTAAGTAGACACAATGTTTCACAACTGTAAGTTTCACCTTCAAAATTAAATACACTACCAAACTATATTTATGATTTGATCCATGTTCTCCACAGAGCACTACATGTATAATTAATTTTGTACACTTTCTATGTGAGAACCAATCATTACATTTTAAATTAAAAACTAAACTTCATCTACTGAAGTATACCTGATAAAATTAAGTACAAGTTTAAAAAGTACAAGAACATTGTATGGTATTTGAAATCTGTGGTACCTAAGTTTTGAAGTGTGCAGTATTCATACTTACAAAATTAATAGTAATTATACAGGTTACTGAAAATAAACAGGATAGAACAAAAATACAATAATTTAATAATAACCTGTTATACAGTCACTCAGTTCACAGCCAACCAGAGGTTAGTGTGTCTTAACATTTTTTGTAGAAATAATACTTTAAGAAAATGTTCTCTCATTTCCACTCTTAATGTTGTGAGCTTATTCTCAGGAAGTTATGTCCATCTGTCCACTTCTTTGCAAGATTAAAACTGGGATGATTGACATTCTCCAATTCTTCTCTCCCACATTCAATATAACCAATGTAGTGCGATATAGAATAAAAAATTGTTTTTTAATTCCTTCATTTTGATGCTAGATGCTCATGAATTCTGCTTAAAAATGGTCAATCTGAATTCCCAGACTTAAGCGTAAAAAAAAAAAAAAAAAAGAGACAAAGCATTTAAATAAAGGCCTTAAAACAGGAAAATGTCCTTATGGGAAATGAAAACTTTTTTCCCCTCTGTATGTAATTTTATTTCTGCAGCATATCTACGTCTAAAAGTGATACAGAGAATTTCTAGTTAAGATGTTAAAATTCAAGAAATGCTCCTTAATTCTAATGCTGCTCCTCTTCAGCATTTCCAACAGTTACTGGTAAAGCAGAGTTTAATTTAGTCATCACTAATTTAGTGATCTGGGAAAATTAAATTGCTATATGACTAAGTTTAAGTACACTTCCCTCCCACAACTCTATAGTTATGAATTTGTAGAACATTTACTGACCGAATAAGAAATCAAGTGCATCAGATTTTTGCCTTATCATACCACACATCAGCATGAAAAGCAGGGCTCCCATTGATAATATAAGGAAGAAAAGGTGGGGTTGACTTTGAAATAGACTTTGTAAGTATGCTAGAAACTTAAACTTGGTTAACTGCATGGTCTCATTTTAAGAAAATCCTTTTTCCTCACACAGAGGGTACAGTAACCCAGAGAACTCAATTTTAATTAAAAATCATCATCAAGAAGAATACTCTTCTCAGTGCAAATATACTGTAATAGTTGTGCTCTGACTTTTTTGAACACTAAAGTTCCAGTGTATCTTTACCTAACGGAATGTTGCTTCACACACACACAAAAACAATCATCATCAAATACCTTTAACCAAATTCCAGTCACTCAAATTTAAATTTAATTTTAATTTAAATTATAGCACAACTTCATAGATAAGCTAATTCTATGATTGACAATCTACTGTATTTCAAAATAGTCGGGGGGCAAAATTATGCAAATTCATTTGATGGTGGTAAATTACTCGTATAATGTAGTCAATGCCAAAGGAAAACCAACTATTTGGGGCAGAGTGGGAAGAGCACTTCTATACAGGTATCTTAAACAAAACAAAAAAAAATCCTTAACTCTACAGCTCATAAGGAGCTGTTCCTGAAAAATGTATGTGCTCAAAACTCCCCATGACCTGAATGTAAATCCCCTGCATGCCAATTAGTCCTTCAATGTGTGACAGAAAACAAAATACACACCAAAAAGCAAGAGCTCTAGCAGAGAAAAGGTGTGATTTTGTGGGAGGTAAGGGGACAAGTTAATTTAGCAATTCAAACTGTGCTTAGAGATGTATGTCCAGAATACTGCTTTCCAGCATTGTGCTTTTAAAGTTACTAGATAGGATTCCAGTGAAAATTCAAGATAGGCATCTTGCATACATTGCATAAAATTAGCTTGACTGTTACAAAAATTTTGGTAGTATTGGCCACAATATTTTAGAAAACAGTAGCATGAAATATTAGGTGTACAAAATAATTTTAATTTTTTTCTTCTCCTTAAAAAGGCAATACTTTAAAAATGCCAGGCACTTAAGGCAAAAATTCTCTCTCCAGGTCATATATAGATGGCCGACAAGTTTTGTTCTTCATTCTACATAAAGGAACTGTGCAGTCTCTGTTTTGACCTTCCACATCAATATCAAGTAATGAGGGCATATGAGATTTAGTTCTCTCCTCAGTATCTGGTATGAAGTTAATACTGGGACCTACATAACTCTCTATATAGTCCACGTCTGTAGAGTCTGGCTTTATGCTTTGTGGAAGAACCTGCCATGGATCTATTCTGTTTCTTAGAGAAGAAGGTCGAGGCCTTGATATAATATTGACAGCTCTTCGCTTTTCAGGTGACAGGTCATTGTGCATGCTTCTTTGCTGAACAGATGTAGACTGCGGAATCCCAGAAACTGGAAGAACTGGCAACATAGAGATTCCATTAGATGAAGTAATTCCATTAGCTAGATGGAGGAGAAGACAAGACAATATTAGATGGTCACTTCTACTTTTGACATCTGGAAAAGCACATACCACTGACAGCAACTTTAGTGGTACTACCTAAACTACTACTTCACCAAAAGTAGTTACACAGGCTGGTGGGAATTAGTGATGCCCCATAAATGCATGACAGCACCAGATAATGGTCTCACAGAGTCACGCAACACACAAAGAATTTCTCTGAACTATATTGTTTCTGTGTTGGATGCTAAGGGAGCCTACTTCTGATCAGTCAGAGTCATCAGAATTCAATCAGCTCAACAGAGGGATGAAATAAAACTGAGAAGTTTGTCAAATCATATTAAGACACACACAAGTTGGAAACCCTCAATTATTAAGGGGAAAAACAAATTACTTTAAGGAATTTAAACCCAAAATCATATTGAAGAGCAATACTGTGTTTCAAAAGATGCTCTTCACATTACAAAGGACAATGCTAGTATTAATACTGAGGACAAAACTCAATATTTCTACTGGATACCAGTAGATTGAAGGATAAGCGTTTTCAGTTTGGATATGTCTTAACAATAGCTTGAAGAGTTCAGTGTGTAGTAGGACTCCTGTGCCAGTCAGGGAAGTAAAACTTTTTAAACCTGTTTTCCTTTGAGTTATAAATAGACATCAGTAAGAGGACATTAATGAATTAGTCTCAGTAGATCAATTTCCAAGCTACATTAAGTAACAATTTCAGCATTTCTTTCAGCTTCTTGAAGCTCTCATGCTACAACCTTTATAGAAATACCATCATTTCCCATTATACTTGACAATCCAGTTTTGCTTTAAGAACTACAATATGGTAAAATCACCTGAATGGAATCCTGAGCACTAATTTTGGTAATTCCACTGGCAACACTGGTTTTGGTACATCCTACCAGGCAGCAGGGCCCCATAGACTTCTACTAAATCTTCAGGTGAAGCTATTTTGCTGTCATTAGTGGAATGTATATATATTTTGTACTTCAAATGAAACCCCCTGTCCTCCCTACA
This sequence comes from Dermatemys mawii, assembly GCA_007922305.1. NCBI lineage: Eukaryota > Metazoa > Chordata > Testudines > Dermatemydidae > Dermatemys > Dermatemys mawii. The sequence goes on along the minus strand of ML677386.1, from coordinate 9,991,024 downwards.
CTGTAGTAAGATACTCTTCCTGATAATTACTGAATATATTATCAATAAGTATGTTATAATTACATTGCATTTTCAGTTTTGATTATATACTATAGATAAAGCATCTCTGTGATATTCTATATTACCCACATGTAGTCTGGAAAGTATTTCCATCTGACATGGTTCGTCTGTGACCCAATCGTCTCAATTTTGATGAAGAATCATTTGGCACTTTGTCAGATTCTTGTTTCAGAGGAAGAATAGGAGACTGATTCTTTATCATCACAGGATCAGCGTCAAGCACCTGTTTTGCCCTTTGTTCCTCCCTCTTAGTTGCCGAAGTTTCAGATGAAAAGGCCTCAGTGGGAATGCCTGTGTCACAATCATTGGGAGTGATGCTTACAAAAGCATCTTCACTGTCTGACTGAAGCAAGCATTTGGTGGAAAGGGAAGGCAGAGAGAGAAGGTTCACAGTGTCTGCAGATGGATTTAGAGAGGGAATATGGGTTTCCTCCTTTTTGGACTGCCCTCTTGTAGGACTTGCACTCCTGCGGAACTTTGAAGCACGCTGAAGTATTCCCTCTCGCTTCTTCTTCTCCTCCTTTGGCAACAGTTCGTCTGGAACCTGTGACTTGTTTAGCTCTCTGATATCCAAGCCCAAAGCTACAGATGCAAGGAGAACAGCACAGCCATACAATATAGAGTCAGTTTTCTTTTTCTGCGGTGTTCTATTGAGACTGTTTGTAGGAGTCATTTGTGGAGTACTATTTGCAGAACTAGCAGAGGTTCCTTCTTCAAAGCTTTCATGTTCTATAGTGTTTTCTCCCTGATCATCCTTCCAAAGAGGTAGATCAATATAAGCCTGATTTGGCAACTTCATTTGCTTTGGTCTTTTTGCATCCAAACCTTCAGGGAAAAATCTCTGCTCTGTACAAACATCTATAATGTAAAAATATTGGAAAGTACTTAAATATTGCAAAATAAGACACTTTTTTCTGGCAAAATTGTACATGTACCTTAGGATTCCTCATTATTAAATATATATATGCATACACACACAGAGATGTTCTGTGTCCCCCATATACACACATTTTCGAGGCTCAGAAGAATTAAGTCAGATTCAAAAATTTCCTCAAATCAAAATCTTTCCGATAAATATCAAAAATCTCTAGTAGCCAAAACAATAAAAGCAGTTTTTCAACAAATAGACTCTTTTCAAAACGTAAATCCAAATAGCAGCATTTTTCCATGATAGTTATAAAACTAGCTATATATTGTTAATTAAAATCTCGTTAGTGGAAAAAAATCTAAAAAATTGATCCTTACTTGTGAAAGTCCAAACACCAAACTGCCTCTATCTCTACTCAGCACACAGCTTATACTGGGTGGACTACAAATACTTTTTTCCAGATTATAAATACATATATTTTTGCTACTTCCATTTTCCTTTTGAGTTGAAGAACTTAAATTGCAGCATTATTTCTGTGAATAGATTACTGAGAGTAGCATACATGATTTTTATACACATGCACACAATCTATATCTGCGTGCTGTGGTGTCTGAAGGCAGTGATATATATGACCTGTTCTGTTGGCTATGAACCAAAACTGGTATAAAGACAACGGGAGTATTTCCATTGAGTTCAGTGGGCTATTAGGTCCACTGTGAATAAGTTTGATATTTCCAGTCTGTATAATGAACATGAACATACAAGTTTTAGTTCTTTGGCTCACAGTGGAACAACAAATGAAGGCAAGTGATGGCTGAGGAATGTGTACTGGACTCTTTAGAAGGCAAGTGTGTAAAGTAAGAGACTGGGTCTTTTCTACATGTGGTGGTAACTGAGATGAATCACAGTTCAAGTACATGAACTGTTATTCTGTACAGCAGGGTAGGATGAGAGACAGTCGACAGTAAACATCGACTCTCTAAGACAGGACATTCAATAGTTGAGATTGAAATACTAATCTGAACAGTCAATCTTAATTATAATATTTTGCAGTTGAATTCCATCCCCTGCCTACTCCACTTCCCACAACTTTGATGTTTTGCCTGAATGGCCTACATTTTTCTAAAATTTTCAGAATAATTTAAAAGAAAGGGATTTTTTGTTTGTTTTTAAGAGATGCCTTAGAAGTACATCAGTCCTCAATTTTACCTTATTTTAAAAAAATCTGAAAAGATGATGATGATAAATATGGTTCTTGGGCTTTTTAAAATACCAATAAAATTGTTCAGTTTGATTTAAATATTTCTTTGCAAAGTTAGCTAACCACATTCGCACATTACGCCAGTGGGTGAGAAACAGAAAATGAAGTGAAGTTATTTTCATAGTTCAAATAGAGTGTAAATTTTAAAAATAGAAAAACAACACACATAAATCTAGCTTCCCTTTTATTAATGATCAAATTTACTAGATTTCATAAAATATTTTCAAGATTCCTTTGGTGTTGCTGATATTTTTAACGTGAAGTGTCAGATGGTAAAAACAAAAACCTGCAAATTAAAACTAAGTTTTCTGAGAAGTCTATATGCTCATGGCCATAACAGATAAATGAACTGTGTGTGTGGGCCAGTTACAGATCAGGCTGCGCCTACAAAACTTGGGCATTCTCTAGGCAATGCCTATAGACCATGCAAGCTTCTGATCAATAAATCAGGAAGCATAAAGATTGCAGCACCTGAAGTTTTCTGTGTTTTTATACACTTGAGAGAGCTGATGAATACTTAAAGCTCTGCAAAATATTGATCAGAGATTATTATTATTATTATTGTAGAGAAATCTGAGTAGCAAGAGGGACTCTGGAAAGAGAAATCTATGCTTATGCAATAGTTTTATTAAAGATCAATGAGTAAAATAGGTCTTTTCAATACATTTTTTGAGATGTGAGTGAAGAATGGCCAAAGATTTCTCCAAAAAGTAGGAAAAAGATTGCATATTTTCAAGTCCCATAATTTTAAGATTCCTGGCCTGATCACAAGCTTTCTAAAAATACATTTCTTTTGCTCTAAGACTAGGCATACAAATTTCAAAATGAAAGGGAGATTTATTGAGGATACTGTGTGGAAGCATTTCAAAACTGGTCCAAGGATGGTATCTGTATTACAATCCTAACTAAGGAGCTTTTACTAAAACTCAATTCTATAGTTCTATGCAACTAAAACATTAGCACTGGTAAATGAAAAACAATTGGTTGTACTAGAAACAGCGATACTGTGGAACTTTACGAATTTCTCAACACAAACCAAGAACTATACTTCCAGAGCAAATGGTCAAGACAGACAGTGATTACGGATAAAAAAAAAAAAGTGATGTCTTTGCAGAATTGGCATCTAAATACGTGCCTTAAATTTATATACAGGACTAGTTCAATGGACTATTTAGGTGCTTGAAGTATAGCATGTGCATAGGGAGTGGTGCCTTAGTTCATATAATTTTATGGCAATTTCAATAAAATTGATAAAAACTCTTACCTTGATCCACAAACAGGGAGGCTAATGGAACACCTTTCTGACTTTTCATTAAAATGGTTGACCAAGGATTGTTGCCATCTGAGAGAGGTCTTATTCTGAAATCAGAATGATTCTTTAGATACTGTACAGAACAGCATGTTTCTATAATTTTTTTAATGAAAACTAATACAGGTTTATAAAGAAAAAGGATGAATAACTAGGAGCTATCTATTCTATAGAATTTATTTTCTTGTGCACGTTCAAACAAACATAACATAACGTACGAAGTGCTACAACAGTAAAAGCTACAGTGACTAGGAAAGGAGGTTTGTGTATAGTACAAGGTCTAAAACTTGTTTGATGAGGGTTTATAAAATTCTTTAACACACAAACTTTTGTACAAGAGAACTGGGCAAGATCAGAGCAAGCACAGAAGAGGAAGCTGCATTCAGAGGTGAAAGTAAGCCGGTAAAGTTTGGTATGGCACATCGGCAAGAACCGGTACATAGCTGACCATATTGGCAAGGGGTAGCTTCTCCAGGCTGACAATTTAAAAGGGCCCTGGTCTCCAGGCAGCAGCCAGAGCCCCACGCCCTTTCTTGCCTTTGGAGCCCCGCTGACAGAACCCCAGGGTAGTGGCGGCAGGCGGGAGTCCTGGAGCTCCAGCACAGATTTAAAGGGCCCAAGGCTCCCGGCCGCTGCCACTGCTACCATGGGGCTCTGGCAGTGATTTAAAGGGCCTGGGGCTCCCATCCACCATTACCACAGCCGGAGCCATAGGCCCTTTAAACTGAGATTTAAATCTCGATTTCCCAAGGATTTAAAGGCCTCAACTCTTCTGGTTCAGGCCCCATCCCCCTGCTCAGGACCCCGTTCCTGCATACTGGTAAGTCCTTTATGGCACTTTCACCCCTGGCTGCATTTAATAGACACATGATTTTATGTTGATATTGTATGTTTAACAACCATGGAAGTTCCCATTCCAATTAATGGACAAAAATATACCCTGAAAAGGAGATAAATAAGAAGGACCTTGAGTGATTTATAAAAAATAATGGAGTACTAGTGAAAATTCAGACAGCTGATTTCAATACTTTACAACAAAAACGACACAAAATTATAAAAATGTATTCCCTTTCAAAGCAGTAAAAAGGAAATACTTCCTTTATCCAGCATCTAGACAGTCTGAAATTCACTGGTGCAACAGGAACAGGCATAGTGCCTTCGACTGCCTCTTTGTTTCCTCACTATGTCAGAATCCCAGGAGAGCCTGACTCTGCAAGTGTGGGGTTGGAGGGTGGGTCATTGAAACTACATCAAAGAATCAACAAAATATTTCAAAGAATCAGGTACTGTAAGGTAAGGAACTCTTCTAGCATCTTTTAGTCTTAGTCTGCATGAATCCCGTTTATGACTACCAGAAAATTCCCAGATTAATAAAACAAGGGTCTGACAAATTCTAGCTACAAACTACCTAGCTAAATAAGGGTTACAGAATTGTGCTCCTAAATCTGGCTTCCAATCTAGTCATCAAAATATCTGTCCTCATATTAAGTGAATATAAAATACAGCTGTCATACCTCTCCTTACAATCTGCACGCTCCTTTGTTTGAACTGAGCTTGGTCCCCATGTGCAACCTTTCTTTTTAAAGCTTTTCTTCACGTCTTCAAATTCTTCTTGGTGGCAAGCTGTGCTTCTTCCCCAGGTTCGGTTGCTTTCATCTGAGGTTACTGGAGACAGGTACAGTAGTTTAGTGCTCATTAGAAGGACTATTACAGCCACTGGAAGGATTTGGATTTTAGCAAAGCAGCCTTCTCCTCTAAAACTGCATCACAGTAGCAACATCAAAAAGATGCAGCTTAAAAATTGAGATGATTTTCCCCCATACTGATGCCAAACTACAAACTGCATTGATCAAAACAATAAGCAAGCAAGGAACAATTTGCAAACTGACAAGAAAGGTGAAAATTAAAAACCAAGCAGCAAGACAGATCTTATTTTTCATGCTTCTTAAAATTCAGTACCTTACATTTAGGTAATTCATGTACGTGAGACAAACTGAGCATTTACCAGTTAATATTTTATTCAGAAGAATTTTTTTATGCAACGATATCAAATTAATTAAAATATCTCAGTTACGACCAATTACTGTGATTTAGTTTTTCATTAACCCCAAACAAATATTTTAGAATAGATATTTTCTGTTTAAGTGCTCAGTCTGTCACTTAATACGAGTTAATACAACCAACACCCTTTACAATTTATTTGGATCTTGCCTTTTTTCATAACCCCACTGGAAAGTTCATATTCACTTGTGATATCTACATCTTGCTGGTACACATATACACTGTTTCTTCGGCCATTAGCTGTACTTGTGTCTACTTTGGAAATCACTGAGGAAAAATTAAGAGAATGCAGTAGAGATCTTAGTAATTTTATTTTATTTGCAAAAGAGGGACTCATTCTTCCTTATACTTTTAGCTCTAGAACCAGAAATCCAGATCAAAAAGGATGTAAAAAGCCTCCTGGGAAGCACTAAGCAGTCACAGGAAGGGTAGAGAGCGACTGACCCCCCAGTTTGGGAATCTGAATCTGCTTAATAAATTCTTGTGTCAGACCAGCCTCAAGTTGACAACTAGAAAAGTAAATTGTCAACATGCTGACAAGCAAGATGATAGTATTGACCTAACACAACAACAACTTTTGCCACGACAGACTGTTTTTAACAAGGTAAAAGTTTAGATGGTTTATAATTCACCTATTTCTCCTCCTCCCCCCATCTCTTATACCAATTTAACTTGCTAAGGTATTACAACTGAGTTTTCAGGGTTCTCTGGAGACTAATTTAAAAAAAACAAAACAGGTTTTAAGTAGTGTTCAGAAACAGCTGAATTCAAACTTATGACTAAATTTTCTTTACAATTAGTTAGGATTTATTTTTCATTTTTAAGAAATTTAGATTTGGAAGCTTGAAATATTTATAACAAAAAGAGGTGTGATCAAATAAGCAATTATTAGATACTCTTGCTCAAAGCACACACACCTGAAAAAATATTCTCTAAGCAAGGGAGCTCTGAAATTTAATCAAAATTAAATAGCACTGGAGGTAGACAGGGATTTACAGAGGGATGCGGAAATTAAGTTGTCCCAGCTAGATATATTCAAAAGATCTGAAAGCTTTGGCTAGACACTTGGGGATATAAACGCAAAATTAGGAAGCACTACATTGAGGGAGACTCTTTGTTTAACACAGTAATTTTTATGGTTCTACAATGGGAAACATTTGCTCAGCTAGACCCAACTGAACTCCACGCAGGCATATGGGTCTGCACTGGTGGATCTTCTTGAAGGACAAAGGCCGATGACTGCTGGAGTTAGAATGGGTAAAAATGCAAATCATTTTCTGCCCTTTTAAAAAATTCTCAAGATTCTACAGCAGGGCTAATACCTGAAATTTCTATTTCATTTCTATGTTGAGTGCCGTAGACATCAAAAATTAAACAGCAATCATATTTCAAAGATTTTGGCTTCATGAAATATATCAAATTTTTTCCCTATCAAAAATATTAAAAAGATGGTATGCAGTAAGTGCAATTGGGACAGGTGATTGTGATTTCACCCACAATTATAGAGAGTAAGAGTTCCAAAAACATCTCATGTAATCTGTTTTGTTTCATTGTAGCTGTCAAGTGATAGAAGTCCTTTATAATTTGGGAAAGTCAACTTAAATTCATGATACAGTTTGCCAGAACGGGTATTAAGCTGAAAGTGTTGTTGTGAAGTTGAGATTAGATTAAACCTAAACAAACATGGCAGCACTTCAAATTTCACATGCAAACAAGGTAGATTTAATAATAACTAATTTCTCATCAGGCTAGAGTAAGAAAAGGAACAATCACACATATACCAATTTTGAAAAAACAAACCCCACAATTTTTTCTTGCTGCTTTTTTCAATCTTGAGACTAAGATAAAGTGACAGGTTATACCTAACGCCTTCCTGTCCCAACCAGGTATGGGGTAACAGAGTACTTTGAGCATATGGAAGTAGATCAGCTACACCCAACAAATGCTCAACCAGTCATTCTAATAAAGATAGCCATCCAGCTATATCTATTCTTCATAGTTACTAGTTAATGATGAGAGGGCAAGCTTAAGATGGTGATGATCACCCAGAGGGAAAGAGCCTATTTCTACCCAAGATCAGAGAAAGCCCAGGCAGCTAGGTCCCAAGATCCAAAGGCAACCAGAGAAGACCTGAAACCCCAGAAGGGAACAGCCAGGAAAGCGAGCCATATACTTCTGATTAAACACCAGAGAAAAGACTGGCATCTTTCTCCTCAGATGATCTGGTGGGGTAAAAGAGAAGACACTACCATTCAGAAGCAAAAGAGGACCTACATTCTAGACTACTTTGGCATTAGAAAATGATCCTGGGTTCATTGCTGATTTGTTCGAATGGACACTACATGACATGTTTGTCTCTTGGAAAATGACCCTAATTAAACAGATTTTTTTTTTTTTTTTTAAACTGTTCATCCCATGTGCTGTTCCATTATGGCCATTGGCAGTCAGCCTGCCTGCTTGGTACACAAGGCCAGACAATATTAAAATCAAGAAATGACTTGTATAGAAAAGATCTTTTCTATCTCTAGACACCATGTTCTCAAAAATTGATAGTGAGCATAACATCCTGGGTGTCTCATGGACCAGTTCCTCTCCCGTTCATAACTGCTACCTCATACTGCTCTTTATATGGACAACTTCCCTACAGAAATCCCAGGAGCTGCTTACAAAGAAAGGCAGTTAGGTATTTAATAAGTGTGTGATTTTCAAAAAAGAAAAAAGGCACTTATCTCCTCCTGCATCTGTTCTCTTCCTTTCTCCCGATTCCCATGTGCTTGGTTCCTCCCTCCTTCCCCGCCAATTGATGTTTTGTCCTTCTGAACATATTATGGCTGCATTATTCCCTGCATCTTTGGACATTATGCTTCTGTGCTTGGTTGGCAGCTCTGGTCCAAGGACAGCTGATTTCCTATCATTCTATTTGGCAGCAGCAGCCCCCTCTCACATGACACTTTGCCATTTATCATTAGCCCTTTGTTTATGATCCTTCAGTACTTCATCCAAACCACATCATATTTTTTCAAGTACAATGTCCTAAAACAATTCAACATTTTATTAAAATCCAGTAAGTTATAATTTGCTGCATTCCTTTTAGCTACTAATTTTGAAATAATCTCTAAAAACAGTTATTCTAGCAAGATTTTCTCTTTACCAATTCATGCAGCTTGTTGTTCACAGAACATCTAGGGGCCCCAATCACATTAATTTTCTTTACACCCACATGTAACATATTCCTTCTAATATGTTGCAGTGTACATGTATAAATGAGTGGGTTTATAATGGTTAAAAGAATAAATGGAAATGGTGATAAAAACTTACGCTGTATAGCTCGAAGACGAGGAATTATTGTGGGGCTATTTGGTGGGCTAGAGCTGTTACTGGTTAAGCTTCTTCGTTTATCCAAATTAGGGGAAGCTTGCACTGTTATTTTGTGCTGGAAGTCTGTTGTGAAGAAAGCAACACTAGGTAAGTTTCACTGTTCTAAATAAAAGATAGAACTATTTTTTCAGCATTAACCATAATGAAATGTATATTTACGTAAGTGAATTTCATTAGATAAGATTTCTATTGTAACAGACAAATTCTAAGCCAACTGATACAGTTATTGGTTTGAACTTTGAGTCATGCTGGTAGAATTTTACAGCTTCACTCTAACCATTTAATGGGTTTTGGCAGTTATGTGAAATTAGTTTGGTGGTTCAATGGGAGCTGAACTAAGAAATGTCAATATTACAAGCCACTCTACAGCCTTGCTGGTGCTCAGGAGATTCAAAAAGCTAAACAGCTATTTTGTTTGGTTTCAGAGTGATCTTTATAAGTCACAGTTGAGACATTGGCAGGTCATTATGGTGAAGGATGTATTGGTGCTGAATGTGCTGTACCTATTACAGGAATAATCTTAGAACTCCAGTCTCTAGGACTGTCCATCTGGCACCCTTACAAATACTTAATTCACACATAACATTAAAAAGTGCAGCAATCAATGTCAGGATTCTATCATCACTAACAATGTTTTTCCACTGCTTCCCACAGGCATGAGAAGCCTACAGTGCCATCTAGTGACACCACTAGTACAATGCTATTAGTGAACAGATATTTTGCCATAATATTATTGTTTCCTGTAGAAACAATAACTTGATAAACCAACAAGGTAGTATATCCATTGGCAGTTTAGATGCCATGATGGTCACCTTTCGCTACATGCCCATGAAGCCTGAAAACAGACTCTGAAGTGACACACACTTTAGCTATTACCACATTTTTACACAGTACACACAGCACGTGCACACAAACCCCACACCAACTCTGCTCTGTTTTTTCTGCTGACTGTGCTTACAAGTCAAACACTTCATGATAAGTGTGGTCAACAAGGAAGCAGGTTAAGAAAATTAGTTATCTACAATACTGCCTTCAAACCAGTTGTCGTTTTTTCCTTTACCTTCCACAAAACCTTACATCAACTGCATATTTCCAATACTTTTAAGTACTGAAATAAGTTTATGCCAACTGACCTTTCTGGAAGGAGGACTGATTCAAATTTGTTTCCCACAATCTGGGAAAGATGACCACTACTATGTTTATAAGTTTTGGTAAAATTAAAGTAATTAATTGAATAGGGTAGGAAAAAAAAAAGGTTTACCCATACCTCTCAACTGCAAACATAGCCTATGTGTGCACCATATCTTTTAACTCTGAAACCTGCTTTAAAAGGATGTTTCCTCATTCAATTTAATAAATTTAAATTGCTGGGTGGGAATCTATCGAGTGAAAACATGAAGCCCTCCTACATGGGTCATTTGCGGGGTTTGAATTGTGTCCCTTCTCATCTCCATCACAGACCTCTGTTATTTACATGGACTAGCCATGAGACGGACTTGACGCTTTGTTAATAGGTTATACAGCCACCGTTTGCTAGACAAAGAAGAATACTGAAGATCACAACTCCTGGGTTATGTTCCTGGCTCTGGGAGGAGAGTGTTGTCTAACTGTTAGAAACTGGATAGCTAAAGCAGATACAACCGGCCTATTCATTCTGAGAGACAAGGAGACAGAGTGAATGAAACTTGGGTCTACTATATTAGAAACGTGGGCTCTACTCCCAGCCTCGTATGTGGGACCTTCTTCTAACTCATTTGAAAATCTAGAGTGTGTGGTCCTAAAACTTGATTGCTGTGTAGGATGGAGGTGGGCACTGGCGGTAGCAAAGGGACAGAAGTGCACAGAAATATAAACACTAGTTACTGGAGGTTAGGCCAGATTTCATGATCCACGGGCTTCAATTCAGTGCAGCTTCCTCTAGGATACAAGATGTTTTTGGAGGAGAAGAGCCTCTCCATCATTTTTATTCAACTGATATGAGAAACATTTTGCAAACTCTGGTACTTTTGAGAGCTCTGATTTTATCCCTTAAAGGCCATTTAAAAGGTGGGGGGGAAATAGCCATTGCATACACTTTTTGCCTAAAAGATCAGAAACCATGCTGATGGATTAGGCATCTTCAGGGTAACATACAATACCTAAAAGTTTCAGACAAAGAACTTAAATCTGAATATTTAATTGCAAAAGTAAGATTTTATACGGGAGGAGAAAAATTTCAAACCTGAAGGCAAACTAATTCTATGTCCATCTTTAAGTTTTAACCGGCTCCTTTTAAACTTTCCCTTCCTCTTCTTCACATTGGGCTTCTCTTGATTTAACTGGAATATCAAAATATTCAGCTCACGCTCCAGTACATCAATCTCGCGTTCCGCTAACTGCTGCTCACGCCGCTTTAGTAATTCTTCCTGAGATTTCTGCTGAAGAGCAGCTCTTGTCAGCTCTTCTTCACGTGAACGCAGCTCCTGAGAATGAGATTTACACAGATGTAGGTAAATCACAATACAATTCTTTCTGTTATTAGTCTAACACATAACACTAAATTATATATCCTTAATGAATTGTTTTGATACACTCTGTACACATAATGGAAATATACATATTCACAGCTATTTGGGTCTTCAAAAGCCAGCTCTTTCTGTAGGCAAGCAAGTATACAGAAATTTACTTCAGGCATCTATTTGCAATCACAGTTTATTTAAGCTGGGGTAGCATTAGCACTATCATCACCACCACCGCATGCTAAGACCCCAGCATTTACAATCATGCTGTTGATCTTCAAAAATGCTTGGACCAGAACACATCTTCCATTTAGGGCTTGTCTACACTGGCACTTTACAGCACTGCAACTTTCTCACTCAGGGGTGTGCAAAAACATCCCCCTGAGAGCACTGCCAGTTTCAGTGCTGTAAAGTGCAAGTGTAGACAGTGCACCAGCGTGGGGAGCTGCGCTCTGAGTGCTGGTACCTATTCCTCTCATGGAGGTGGTTTTTTTAGAACTCTAGGAGAGCTCTCTCCCAGTGCTGTGCCATGACCACACAAGCCATGTTAAACCACTGCCGCAGCAGTGCTTTAACGTTGCCAGTGAAGATGTGCCCTAGATTGTAAGCTCTCTGGGGAAGAGAGTCTCGTATTCCGTGATTGTATAATGCCTAGCACAAAGAGACCTTGTTCTCAGTTCACTGACAGGTGCTACCACAACATAATGAATAAAACAAACTGATTATATTGTTTGCAGCAGGCTCTAAGGAACCCCCTTTGGCTAGGGAAGGGCTTTTTTTGTCCTGTGAAATTCCCTTGAACTTTTTCTGGGATGTAAACTGCTAGAAGCCAATCACTTCCTTTCGTCCACTTCCATTTCTCAGCAAAAACATTGGCAGCATGCCAAAACTAACTAAATATGAACATTCAACTGCCTTGGCCACATAAGAAATTTGCACTGAATTAGTTTTTGAATCCATTTCTCTAAACCAGTGCAAACCCTGTGGGACCACTCTTAATTTCAATTTAAGCTCAACTTGTTCCTAATTCTCTTCAATTAAACTGAAATAAGCCACTCCTGAACCTAGGACATCCACACAAAGGTTTGCACCAGTTTAACAAAATCTGTTCAAAATCCCACCTTTGGTTAGATTCTTCACTTTAACACAGCAAAGACACACAGATCTAGGGACCAAGAACAGAGGTCACACAGAGAATGGGGGGGGGATGGTATTTTGGGAAGTGATGGTCATGGTGGCTAATTCACTGAACATTAGCTCTCAGTGTGATGTGATGGTTAAAGAACAAATTGTGATCCTTGGATATACAAGTAAGGGAACAAACTGTAGAAATAGGAAGGTGTTATTGCCATTGTATACTGCATAATGGAGGCCATCACTTGGGCTATTAATAGAATAGGGACAAGTCCTGGAACCCACTCTTTAAAAAAACAGAAACAGAAATGTTAAACAGGGGAATTTCAGAGGGCATAGTTGCAGACCCTGTTCTTGGAGATAAAGGGACTTGGTGAGTACGGTGTTGACTTTGTCTGCTTTCCATTAAGATTGTTTAGCTGGGCTATGGGCTCCTGATCAGGTCAACTGAAACACGACTGTTTTCTTTGTGTCTCAGAGTGATAGGCGGCAGTTTTACACTCAATACTGTGACACTCGGTCTTGGACAACCAGATTCAAGAAAGTCCTATGGCCGGAGTTCTGGAGGAAGTCAAACCAGAAGATCAATGGTCCTTTCTGGACTTAGAATCTCTGAAAATGATTATTGACAAATTAGAAAGGGTTCAAGAGATTGTTGTTCTACAGTGCTGAAAGGCACCATGTTCCCCTATGGGTACCACTCATTACGCTCTTCGCATGCCTTACAGATTTCCCTTCCAAACATAAACTATTGGTTTTGAACATTTGACTTTTTTTTTTTTAAACCATTCAAATGTATTATTTTTAAAAAACCTTAGTCCCTCAGGGTCTGTGTGTTCCAGAAAATGATCTACCTTTTAGTACCAATGAAAGCATAATCATTATCATTTTTACATTGCCTGGTTCTGTCTTTCAAAAGTACAGAGAAATAACTGCATATAAACTGGAGTATTTTTTGTTTGATTTGGTTTTGCCAGGGAGTAGAGGGCTTGTACCTCTCTAAAGGCCCACCGCAGTCCTACTGCATGGGATAAAATCACCATGACTAACACCAGCAAAAAGTTAAGTCATGCTTAAATTTTCAAAGAGCTCTCTTTGACCATGCTGCATGCAGACTTCAAAAGAAAATAACATTCATCAATACATAATTATGCCAGTGTTCTCTCTCCAGAATTATGTTCTCATGCAGTTACTTTATTTTTGAAATTAGGGGAAGAAAGGGAAAGTAGGAGTATTTGAAAATTGAGATGAACGGGGTGATAATTAACAGGTCTTCAAACCTCTTCCAGAAGATTTACATATTTCAGTAATTATAATTTAGAATATGTGTCAGAAAAATTTATAAAAATTTAAGAAGGCCACACCTTCCACCAAGGACAATTAAAACTCAAAATTAATTTAGGATTCACTTATGAAAAAAATGTAAGTCTGTCCCTACAATAAATTCACAATTCTAATATTTTGGAATACTACCAGGAATTCCAAACCCACCTACTGCTTTAAAAAACAGTAGCACCACAACTGCCCTACTCCCTTGCTAAAATTAATGCATTTGCAGATGGAAAAATTCACTCACTTTTTCCTTGGTCCTTAGTTCACTGAATATCTGCTGAATTTCCAATTTCCAGTCATCTTGCATGGAGTGGAAAGATTCTGGAGGCATCTCAGTCATAACTGCCCCCTCAATGGCAGTAAGCTGTTCAAGAATTAAGGCAAACGATGGTCGGATATGAGGATCCTTCTCCCAGCATTCTAAAATTCATCAAAATCCCATCAGTTCCACTACTGATAAAATCTTGGGGGAGATTACTTACAATGCATGAATTTCAAAATATTTGTTATTTATACTTCGAAGTTCTAATGCTTACTCCCCTCCATGACAATTGCCTTGTTTTATCATTGCTGGTATAGGGCATGCTTACCTACAGTACATGAAGGTTTTTAAAAGGCTATGAGAAGTCAGATTTTTCCAATATAACCTCTATTTTCAGGATGTGAAGCAGTTAAGCTTATTGAGCTAATAATAAACCTCAAAGTACTCCATTTGGACACTAGCATTAATGCACAGTTGTCAGGACCCTTCAATCTCTCTCTGGAGAAGGAGGGAGATGCCCAACAGAACCTTTGGAAGTAAAAGAGACTCCGAGGTAACACCTAGCAACTTCCCCTCCCCACAAGATTTCTGTAATTTTGATTCTGTATTTTGCCTCTTGTGCGTTCTATATTAGGTGGACATTATAGCAAGTTAAGTATAAAAGAAAAGAAACCACAAGAATACAAAGTACATAGAAGAAGTAATTCAATGACTGCTTACGGCAATGCATCTTTAAAAACGATATGGTATATTGTAGCATTGCATGGCTTACTCTGAAATGGGTTAAAAGGTCTTAGTATTGGATTGCCAAGAAAGGAAAAACCACTACTTTATACAGAGTTAGCACAATACCAAATGAAGTGTTTGAGTTGTGTAATTATTATAAATCATAAGAAAAGCATAGATATTAAAACACATTTACTTCTAGGAGAAGGAGAGAGAAGCAGCACAGGTACCTTTCATTAGTTTAGCAAATGGTTCAGGACAAGTGGATGGAATGGGCAAGGTAAGCTTATTGACAGCTACTCCGTAAGCCACAGCAAGACCATCAATGCCACGGTAAGGAACTTCTCCTGTAAGCAGTTCCCACAGCAACACTCCGTAACTATAAAGCAAATTTTTAAATAGTTAAGTTTATCTTCTGAATACTGACACGTGGTTTACTCAAGGACAATCAAGTCAGTACTCTGTCCCATATGTAGTCCCACAGTGAGAGGGGATGGTCTCTCTCCACTATCATCTGTCAAAATCTTCAGGGGACTATTCCCCCACACTTGTTACCTTCTCTCTGATAAGAATTAGAGAAACTGGACATGCTAGTCAAATGGACAGGCTATTGTAACCATACCCTACTAAATCACTGTCACTTTGCTGCCAGAAAAACACAACAAAACTCCTAAAGACTTTGGTTCCAGTCAATTGCTAATAAGATGCCGCCACCACTACATAAACCTTGATGGAAAAGGAAGAGATTAAGTACAAAGAACAAATGATAACTAAAAAGGTCTGCTTCAAAACAATGACATGTCAAACTGATCCCTGGACAATTTATCCCAATGGACACACCATTTTGTTTTTTGAGTTAAAAGCAGCCTTTGAGAATTGAAGTTTCTGCATCCCTACGGCATATTGCAGAATGAGCCCCTAACTTTTTTCCCTTTCATAAAACTTTCAGCAGGATGTGTAGAGGTAATGTTGTACATTTTAGGAAACATTTCCTAAATTTTAGGGGAAAAGTTTTATCCTTTGATCGTGTGTCAGGTACCAATATACCTATCACTGCTAATTAGATTAGCCAAAAGAAATTTTGATGCAAACTCCACCCTAAAATTAAAACGATTTCACTCTCTTTACTTCTCCAACCTTCAGCAAATCTTTTTGTATTAAGCATGTTTAATACTGGCTGACCCATAGTCACTAGCAAAGTGGAGTCCCATTGCATTAGGCACAGTACAGAGAAGTATAAGGTGTCTGCCCTGAGAATTTAAACAGACAAGACAGACAAGTTGGGGAAAGAACTATCAAACACAAGCAGAGTGAATATGACGACTGCAAGTGTCATGTTCGTTCCACAACTTTTTTGGGGGTGGCTTTACTTAGGACAGGATAAAGTAACAAGGCTCCAGTGGGTTCCTTATTTATAGTTCCCCCTCATTCAAAGGCCAAAATTATTTAAAAAATTATTTAAAAATACATCAATGGAGGACTAAATTTTTAGAAATTTCATCAAATTTGAATTTGATGAATGACAGTGACTATATAGTGCTTTTTAAAAAACAAAAATAAAGCACACTATATGGATTAAGAAATGGCTAATAGGGAAGTCTCAACCAGAAGCTGTCAATAGGGAGTCGTTATTGAATGTGGGTGTTTCTAGTGGGCTTCTCCAGGGAGCAACAGTATCCCAACACTGCTGAATATTTTCACCAATGAATGGGAAGACAATATCCAAAATTTTATCGACAAAAGATTGGTGGAGTGGTAAACAGTGAGGACAGAGCAGTCCTCAAGAGAGATCAAGATTCAAGCAAAATATGTTTTAATATCTCTAGGAACAATGAATGGAGGCAACAGCTACCAAATGAAAAGCAGCGTCCTGGAAAGCAGTGACTCTGAAAAGGATTTAGGCATCAGAGAAATTTAGGGCTGGAAGAAACTTTGAGACCTTATTCAGACCACCCGCTCATGCTGAGGCAGAACCAAGTATACCCTTAGATCAGGGGTTCTCAAACTGGGGGGTCAGGACCCCTCAAGTGGGTTGTGAGGTTATTACATGGGGGGTCACGAGCTGTCAACCTCCACCCCAAACCCTGCTTTGCCTCCAGCATTCATAATGGTATTATATATAGATATAGATATTTTAATTTATAATGGGGAGGGAGAGGTCGCACTTAGAGGCTTGCTGTGTGAAAGGGGTCACCAGCACTGAAGTTTGAGTTCCACTGCCCTAGATTATCCCTCACAAGTGTTTGTTCAACCTATTCTTAAAAACCTCAACAATGCAGATTTCACAACCTCCCCTGGAATTTAACTATCCATATAGTTAAGGAAATATTTTCCGATATCTAATTGAAATCTTCCTTGCTGCAGATTAAACCCATTACTTCTTGTTTAATTTCAGTCAACTTGGAGCACAATCACAGTCCTCTTTATAATTGCTCTTAACATACATCTGAAGACTTATCAAGTCCCCCTCAGTCCTCTTTTCTCAAGATTAAACATGTCAAGTTTGGTTTTTTCC
Organism: Dermatemys mawii; assembly: GCA_007922305.1. Classification (NCBI taxonomy): domain Eukaryota; kingdom Metazoa; phylum Chordata; order Testudines; family Dermatemydidae; genus Dermatemys; species Dermatemys mawii. The sequence goes on along the minus strand of ML677386.1, from coordinate 9,973,620 downwards.
AACCTTTCTTTATAGGCCAGGTATTCTAAACCTTTTATCATTTTGTTCTCTCTTCTGGATTTGCTCTAATTTGTCCACATCTTTCCCAGTGTGTGGTGCCCAGAATTGGGCAAAGTTCTCCAGCTAGGGTGCCAGTGTTGAGCAGAATGAGACTGTTACCTCTCTTCTCCTGGTAAAACACTCCAGAACTGTTAGCTTTTTTGGCCACTGCATCACGTTGTTGATACATATTCAAACTGTGATCCACAATAAACCTGAGAACTTTTTCTGGAGTACCATTGCATAGCCAGTTATTCCCCATTTTATATTTGCGCATTTGATTTTTCTTTCCTAAATGTAGTACACTGGACCCTTGCTATAGCCCGTGTTGCTATAGGGAGAGTTTGCGTGTAGCGCGGTCGCGGCGATGGATCCTGAATTTAAATATTTAAATTGGGATCCATGGCAACATGTCCCCCACGTTAACACAGTCCCCACATTAACACAGGATCACACATGGATTCCACATCCCGGGCTATTGCGAGGGTCTGATGTACTTTGGACTTGTCTTTATTAAACTTCATCTTGTTGATTTTATACCAATTATCCCATTTGTCAAGATCATTTTGAATTCTAATCTTGTCCTCCAAACTGCTTGCAACCCCTCCTAGCTTGGTGCCAATTTGTAAATTTTATAAGCATACTCTACACTCCATTATTCAAGTCATTAATGAAGGCAACAAAAAACTGAACATGGAGCTCCCACTGTGATGCTATGGCGAAAAGGGATACTGTGATCCTTGAATATATAAACGTGAGTTACGAGTAGGCATAGGGAGGTGATTTTACCTCTGCTTACGACACTGGTGAGACCAATAGTAGAATACTGCATCTAGTTCTAGCGTCACATTTTAAAAAGTAAACTGAAAAATTGGAGCAGGTATAGAAAAGAGCCACAAAAAAAAATGGTTGAAAGGCTGGAGAAAATGTCTTACGGTGAGAGAATTATAGAGGTCGATCTACTAATTTATCAAAGAAAACTGAGATGTGACTAGATTACAATGTATAAATACCTTCAGGTGGACAAAACACTGGGTACTACTTAATGCCTCTAATTTAGTGGGATAAGACTGAACAAGAACAAATGTCTAGAAGCTGAAGATAAAATAAAAATAATTTCTTACTTGATTTTTGTCTATTTATTTAACTGTGAGCGTGTTTACTACCAGAACAAACTACCAAAGGAAGTGATGGATTCTCCATCTCTTGATGTCTTCAAATCAAAAGTGGATGCTATTCTAGAAGATGTATTTTAGTTAAATAGAAGTTGTTACTGAGCTCAACACAGGGGTCACTGGATGACATTCTATGGGATATACAGGAAGTCAGACGATGTCTAATGGTCTCCTTCGGCCTACAAATCTTTGTATCTATGAAACCCTGTTCTTGGCCTTTTTGCACACACACCTTTATCAAAGTTTCCCCTTCCATGTGAAGGGTTTGGAGCAGTGGTTGGTTGTGTCAAGATTACAGACCCTAAAAACCTCTATGCAGAGAGGCAATACCAAATTATGCAGCAGTACTATGTGGAAATTCATGTAGAAACTTCACTTCTGTGCAAAACAAAGTCTTATACAAATTCTTGGGAATGCTTAAATAAAGATGTCACCAATGATCAGCACTAACATCAAGATTTTATTTGTAAATTAAGTAAAGAAGTCACTATTTATAAAATTTCATAACCAAAGCAAACAAATGCAATCAAGTACACATCATTTCATTAATGGTGAACTACTCCTCACTACATTTGCAGTTCAGTCTGATCACAAAAAGGATTTAAAATGTGACACTTGGCTATTTCCAGAAATTTCTGTGCATGATAGCAAGTAAGTTGAAAGAAACCAAGATGCATTTTGGTGGAAGCATCTCAAACTGGCAACTTGCCTCTTTCAGATACCATTCACTGACTATTCAGACAAAAATGAAGGATTTTTCTAGGATAGGGACATATCTACCCTCTCTATAGTTCTTTTCTATGTAACTATTTTAAATATTAATGCTTTATTGCAAAGTTTCAAATATTGCTTAGCTCAAAAGAATCATCAACATTATTTATATAAACAGTAGACTTCGTTATAGCAAAAGTATTGTCGTTATAGGTACAAAGTTGCTGAGACAACATAATGCCCGCAACCATTTTGGGAGAACATACAACACTAGATGCCACTTTACATGTTTCCACAAAATTGGCCAAATTCATGAGTGGCATTTCTATGATGCAATTTTGGGATTAAAAAGGAAAGGAGGTGGAGATATTCTAGCCACAAATAGAGTTCTCCAAATTCCACTGAGGTGTCCCAAGCCATACTGCTGCTCCATGAATCTCACAGGAACAATAAAGACACTAGCTGGTTCAACTAACTGTAATATATAGGAATAAGGTAACAGTCATTTAAGTAGTTTGTGAGCATTGTAGTCGTGCTCACTGTTTTCTGTGTTTTAAGAAACCACTCTGAACAGCAGTATTCATTAGACCAGGGGTCTCAACCATGCGGCCCGCAAAGCCCTTTCCTGTGGCCCACTAAGCTCCCTGGCACCCCTCCCACCATAGCAGTTTCTGGGAGGGAGGGGCCAGAAGCGGAGGCTTCTCTGCTGCCTGGCTGGGCCGCTGCCGAGCCCTGGCTTCCAGGTGATGCTGCTGCAGCTTCAATGAACGAGCTGGGGCGGTGCTTCCCAGGAGCCCTCTGCAGCAGCGGCCAGGAGTGGTAAGCCAGGCTCCCCACTGAGTTACAGGGGTAAGTGGGTGGAGATTTGGGGATGGGAAGCAGGGTTATGAGGGTGAGTGGGTGGAGATTTGGGGATGGAACATAGGGAGCTGGCTGCAAGCATGAGTGGGGAGAGATTTGGGGAACAGGGAGCTGGGTGATAGGGGTGAGTGGGTGGAGATTGGGGATGGGGCACAGAGAGCTGAGTTACAGGGGAAAGTGGGGATGGAGAACAGGATTATGAAGATCAGTTTGGGAGACGGAGACTTTATAAAATTATAAGTGATATTAGGCTGAGATTTGCTGAAATTTCTGTCAGGTTTATCAGCATATTACATTTGAAAAAAAGCTTGAATCATCTGAGACTGGTAATTTCTTGTTAAATTAGATTTGTTTGCTTGTGTTTCCAGCTCTAGACTTCCTATATTGCTCTTGCTTTGCTTGCCAAACAGCTGTTGGTGGTGCCTAGCACTTCCAGGAGGGAGAGGGAGCTGCATGCTCAGAGGAGGTGGCGGGGCAGTGGCAGAACCTCTCCCGGAAGGGGTGGAGTAGGGGCAGAAAGGGGGGGGGGGGATGTCAGTCATGCAGCCCTCAGGCCAGTGTATTAGTCCTCATGCGGTCCTTGTGGTCATTTGAGTTTGAGACCCCTGCATTAAACTAAGACCTTGAATGTTTGCATATAGCTAAACATGATTCTGAGGCAGTCGTCTGTGCCCATGTAGTGCTGTCTCGTTATTTTTGTTGCTTAATTAGAAAAATACATCACTAATCAAAACAAAATGTTTTCTATATCTAACAAAATTTTTGATAAATGTAGCCATTTGGGAAAGGGCTCAGGGCTGGAGGGTTGGGTGATGGAGGGGATATGGGGTACAGGCTCTGGGCAGTGCTTTTCTAAGGCAGCTCCTGGAAGCAGCCAGAGTGTCCCTACGGCCCCTAGGCACAAGGGTGGACAGGGGGCTCTGCACACTGCCCCCATCTGCAGGCACCATCCCCAATTGGCAGTTTCCGGACAACAAGAGCTACGAAACCAGAGCTAGGGGAAACATGCGGAGCCGCCTAGTCACACATGCCCCTACAAGCCAGAGGTACATGCTGGCCATTGCAGCCAACCAGACTTTTAGCGCCCAGTCAGCTGTGTTTACTGGACCCACCAGGTCCCTTTTTGATCGGAATACCCGGTCGAAAACTAGACACCTGGCAACCCTAGGTGAGGGGCATGTGTCTGCTCCTTCAGAGGGATCTGATAGTTGTGGGGATGTGTCAGTTGTGGTGACCGAGACACATGTTGCCACATACTGCTAGTCAAAACTACCTCCTTATTCAAACTCCTTGTGTGTGACCATATACCTGGATGGGTCATGCTGATAAAGCCAACTCTCGGAAGACTGCAAGAACTAGAGTAGATCAGACTCACCCCCTATCTGCCCAGCCCTCGTGCAGCTAGACCCCCCATACCCAGACACCTTGATCATCTTCATCTCCACCCCCAATCCTCCCCAACCTCCTTCTTGACAGTGGCCTCTACCATGTGCCAGGCTCAACTGCTAGTCCTGGATGGGCTGGGTGAGAAGCACGCTTCCCCTGCACGAAGTGGGCCAGGTGTGGTTCAGACTCACCACCAGAAACCTCCTCTGACTCCTAACCACCCCCCCGCCCGCTTCTTGCCCGCATCACTCCTCAGCTGCAGAGGAAGGGGTCACTGAGCGCGGGAGCTGCTCCCCCATCTGCTCAATCCTCCGTCATCTGGACCCTCCCATATCCAGGCCTCCCCCACACTGAGCCCCACTCCTCTGAATCCACATCCCCACACCTATACCCAGACCATCCCCTGTCAAGCCCCACCCTCTGGCATCTGAACCCCTACACTCAGATCATCCCCCCAGAGCACCCTGCACTCAAACTCTCACCCTGATGAGCCCCACTCCCTATGCACCTGGGTCCCCACCCACTGAGCTCCAACCAGTTGCACCCAGGCCCCCATCCCACCAAGCCCTACTCCCCCAGCAGCCAGACCCCTCACCACCCCACAGAGCCCCATCCGCCCACACCCAACACCACCCCTGCTGATCTTCCACCACCGTCACCTGGACTCCTCTGCAGTGTCTCACTACTCCTGCACCCAGAACCTTCTCAATGAGCCCCTATGCATCGTCGCTTACAGATGGCCCTGCAACCTGAAGCAAATACTCAACAGCAACCACACAACACAAACACTAACTCAGGAACCTATCCTTGCAACAAAGCCTGGTGCCAACTCTGTCCACATATCTATTCAAGTGACACCATCATAGGACCAAATCACATCATCTATGCCATCAGGGGCTTGTTCACCGGCACACCTAACAATGTGATATATGTCATGTGCCAGCAATGCCCCTCTACCATGTACATTGGCCAAACCAGACAGACAGTCTCTATGCAAAAGACTAAACGGACACAAATCCGACATCAGGAATCATAACATTCAAAAAACAGTAGAACAACACTTTAGTCTATCTGGCCACTCAGTAAGAAACTTAAAAGTGGGAATTCTTCAACAAAAACACCTTCAAACACAGACTCCAGTGAGAAACTGCTGAACTGGAATTTATTTGCAAACTGGATACCTTTAATTTAGGCTTGAATAAAGACTGGGAGTGGTTGGGGTCATTACACAAATTGAATCTATTTCCCCATGTTAACTATCCCCATACTGTTACGCACACCTGTCTGAAATGGGCCATCCTGATTACCACTACAGAAGTTTTCTCCTGTGGACAATAGCTCATCTTAATTAGCCTCTTAGAGTTGGTATGGCAGCTTCTACTTATTCATGTTCTCTCTGTGTGTATATATAGCTTCCTACTGTATGTTCCATTTCATGCATCTGATGAAGTGAGCTGTGGCCCACGAAAGTTTATGCCCAAATACATTTGTTAGTCTCTAAGGTGCCATAATTACTCCACATCCTGAATGGTAGTTGCTTGAACTTGGATAATAAATATTCTTTAAAAATGTATTTTATTTTCTGCTTCATCTCCTAAAGCAAAGCCACACACTTAATTTTATCCAGTAGAGCTTCCTGTTGTTGCTAGATTTTAGAACACTACGCATAAGAAGGAAATTAATCAATGCTTACTGCGGATACTTTTTATGAAAGTCTTGCTGAGGATTTTTGGACTTGATGTACGTATATGTTTGGCAGAATTCCTAAAGGTATTGCAGTTTAAGGGGAGAACATTCTAAAAGGAAAATCAATCACAATTTAGATATTCTGTACAGAATTCTATCAAACATGCTGTATGGAAATCCATGCCAAGCTCTGCACCCAGAATGTGTTCCTAAGAAACAATTCCCAGTTATAACATGTGACTATATTTTACAATCCATTTTATCCATCTTCCTATGACTTAGAGCAAGAGTAAAGATCAACAAAAAGACTATATTTGAAAACCAAGAAAGCCTAAACCAAACTGCACAACATAAAAGACTTACTAATTAAAAACCTCTCCTGTTAAAACTCATCATTGAACTAAATACTTACATTTTTACAAGAGAGGCGCGCAGAAGAGAAGGTGAAGAAGAGAAATACTGTAGATTCCAAAAATGTAAACTAATGTTGCAGCAGAATATAACAATTGCACCAAAGCATACCCCCTTTCAGATACCTAAAAAAAAAAAATCACAGCAACAAGACTGGACAGGACCTGTAATTAAGCATGGAACACAGCTGGTTAGGGAAATACCTACATCCATCCTCCACCCTACCCATACAAAAAATAATGCCTCTTCTCTAATAGATACCACCTGAGACTGATATCAAACAGTCAACATACTAAAGAATTAGTTTCAAACTTAAAATGGGTAAAGGTGCATGACAAAGAAGTGCTGAAGTCTACAGAACTAACCTGAACATACCAAAAGCATTACTTCATAATGCAGAATAGCAGTAAGACACTTCTAAAAAAACCCAGACTCTATATTAATTAAAAAAACTGGCATAAGATATCAGACAATAGATTAGGGAGCTAAAGCCTCCCTCCTCACCAAAGTGCCATTTACAGAGCCTCATATGTTTTGATTCCTCCTGATAAGTACAAATTGGGAAGACATAACAGGAGTTTTGCAGGGTAGACCACAGGAACTCTAAAAGCCCATTTCACAATGATTGCTTTTCACAATATAACCTACTTTTCCACACAAATGATTTAAAATGATTTTATTCTCTGATACTGAAGAGACATAAGTTTCATTCAAAAACCTCATTGATATGCAAAGTCCTTTTTACATGAAGTATCTGGCATGTCCTTATTGAAAAAGAAGTATCCATGAATTTAAAATAAGGAGTCCCACCATAGCAGATAAAGTAGAAAAACAGTTTAAATTTATATTGACTGCACCTCCAACTCCATCCTGATTAATGGAAATATATTCAGTTCACATTTATGGGATTAAAACATGTTGATTTGCAATTAAATGCAGCCTTTACACTAAATTTTGTATTTTTTGCTAATCAGGAAGATGCACTATAACTACACACATTTACTTAAGAGAATATAGTCTAACTTACTTTTAGTCAAATTTTTAATTTTTACATTTTTATGATACATTTCTTATTTACTAAAGGATTTTTTTTTTTTTTTTACTTGTGATTTGTCTCAGGCTCTACTTGGAAGGATAGTCAAACTCAATTAAAATGCACCAAAAAGAAGTATTTTTTAAAAAATAAACAAACTACCTTAAATGTGCTGGAGATACAAGAAAAAAAATCAAAAAAAGTTTAAAGATGTTTTGCACTTAAAAATTAACTGACTTTTTAAACAAATAAAAAATTAACTGGATTGTTTCTGGTCACTATCTCCTTCAAGATTTCAGAACTAGTACACCTCATCTCGCACCTAGTTTTCATTCCTAAACTGGAAGAGAAAAAAACCAAGAAAGCTTGATTTTCAACTCCCAATTGCTTTCTTATCTTTGAATTATTTACTGAAGTAGCTCAATAGTCAGAAATAAAATATTCCTCTGTACCCGCAGAAGAGTATACTGCTGTTAAAATCTGGTTTAGCATGTCAACAAACTATGGTTCCAGGTACTTAGCCAGTGACTTCCACCAGTTCAGTGGAAACTCTGACAGAAAATATACCGCTTAACATTATGTTTAATTTTAATGATGATTAATAGATTGTAGTAAGTTTAGTACTTAAAGATGGGTTGTCAATTCAAATGTAATTTTAAATCAGTTCATTTTTAAAAAAACATTTTAAAAAAATTCCATTTTTTAGAAGTAACTGATTTTTAATCCATCCTGTTTACTATAAAATAATCATGAATTAGTTCCACTTGTTATATTCATTATGAGACTTTTCAGAGAGAGTAGAAAATAAACATGCTATTAATAGCAGGGCATGCATTACTGTAACAAAAATAAGAGCCCTTTGTCTCCCTAGTAAAACACGTAGGATCTTCAACAGAAAAACTGAAGGGCTGCTCCTGTTGAGATGTTATTTTCTTTTAAAAGGCCACTTCTTTCCCTGACTGTAAGAATAATTGAGACAGTCAATCTTCTCTTGGGACAGAATGTCGATTTGTGGGGACACCTACTGTAGGTAGTTACGATATGGGCATTCATAGGTAGATGAATCGGGTATATTTTAAAATATGAGAATTTTACTTGGCAAATGTTAAATTTCTTCCACACACTCAGACCAACGCCATCAGTAAACCATTAAAACAAATGGAACAATTTCAACACAGAGGATTTCCTCAAATATCCATTTTTCTTTCAAGATTCTCAGGATAAAGAACTTAGCTATCAAGCAGTCTTAAGTGGGAGAAAGCACTCACCTCCAGATATCACTTCCTTTAGAAAACACGGAGGACTTGATAACTTCAGGTGCCATCCATGCATAGGTACCTGCTGCACTCATTTTGGTTGTTCTATGCCATTCCCTAGCCAGGCCAAAGTCTGTAATCTTTAAAGTTTTATTACACATGTCATCATCTTCTATCTTCTGAAGTAACAAAACTGCAGAAAAACAAAATTTGAATTTAAGAATGTGTTCATGTAGCCAAATACCGGTTTACATTTTAAATACAAATGTTATATTAATGCAATGTTGTAGTTAGTATTTTAAGTGGCCAGAAGTGAGTAATTTTGAGCTTTATTTCCCATAGCCTCTGTAACCATGCACCTTTCACCTAAGAAATTACAAGGTTAATCTACAGAATACTGTATATGTTTCACTTAGAATTTCTTGACCTGGATTTAAAATCTTAGCTATAGTGCTGTATTAACATAGATCTGGAATATAGTTTCCTTTATTAAAAAGAAGCAGAGAGAAGTGTGATTGATCATGTGTTCTAATTCACAATGGGAGATTCAGTTCACTACCACAATGAATCATATCCTCTTTCGAGCTTGCTCATCACAAATTTTTTATTCAATGTCCAGTTCCTACAATCCCTGCCCACAACAGCAACTGTTATTTTAGCATTTATGACATACTGATCAAAGGTTAAGTTACAGATAAGAATAATTTGTGCATAACTGTTTTCTAGCAATATAAGCTGCAAAGCACTAAATAAGGTAACTGACTAAACAGTAAATGAGAAATTATCTTGCTTTCTTGCCGAAATAAATTTCTCATAATTTGAACTTATGATCTTGCATTTGTATTAAATGATAACCCTTTTGGTTTGGGGCAATAAAATGAAAAGTTGCTACTGATATTTCAGAATTCTATCTTAAAAATTAGAGGCAAAAAAGCCACTTCCAAAAGCTTCTCACCTATACTCTAAAGGAGATACTAAGGCTAACATAGGCGAAGATCTCAATAATTAGTATTGAGAACAATATTAAAATAATTATAAGTGTTATGCCTTTAGATCTGAAAGAAAGGTCTATTGTTTTCAATTACATTTTAAATACGTTCAATAGAATTCCTGAAATTCCTTGTCCAGTGTGACCGAAACCAAAAACATTCAGTCTTGCACAAGTTAATAACTGGAATATGGCCAAGTTTCATCCTACAAAGGGACAAAAAGGCTTATAGCACTTCAAATTTCCGTTTCCTGACGGTAGTCAGGAAGAACTACATTATTGTATATACACAGTCAGCTGGGAAGCAAAATGCTCAGCATAACTAATGAACCTAGTGCCTGAGCAAATTCTTCTAGACTGGTAACCTAGCCATCTGTTAGAAATCTGCAGAAGTCACAAAAGGATAGTCTGACCCTCATTAGCTTCATTCCAGAATTGGCCTTTACAACCTTGTTAGCCTGCTCACTTAATCCTGAGCAAATTGTTTTTCTAATCCTTATCTAGGAAATATATTTTCATAAACCAAGAAGTTTATTTACAGCAGGTATTAGAGCAGAGTGAAAAACATTTTTAATTTATTACCTACTTACTCAAAAGTTCAAAGTGCATAACAAGTTCTATAATTTTTTGTTGAAAAAAATCATATTTATATTAGTACTCTCTCATGTCTAAAATTTATGCATAAACCATTTCAGAACAAACTCCAAGGACACAAAATTTAAAAAAAAATTTACAATGCCAACAATAAATCTGTGAAAATTAGATTAGAAAAGCACCACTGCAGATCATAAGTAATTCATACACTTTTCCTCTACAGATAGTTATATCCAACCTTTAAATCAGAAACACCAAAAGTGACTAATCAGGACTACTCAAAATGAAACTGAAGGATTGGAGCCCCCAAGACAGCACAGCCACTAAAAAAAAAAAAAAACACATTTCCCCCTGGCCCAAGTAAAAGCTTGTGCTTACTTCCTCCTCTTTTCTCCCCTCTTCCCCCTAACCCCGCCCCCCCAAGTCAAACATTTCAGCTGTAAGAAAACACAGAGCTGCAGAATGAGTTCACTTTTGTAAGAGTAGCATAGATTTATCAGACTGGGTGCTTGAGGAAAAATCTCTCTCCTTCCCTTCTTCAGTATCCTGTTCCCTTCTCCACTACTGGAAAGTGATCAGCAGCCCTATGGACAAGTGTTCAGAAGCAGTTTAAAGTATTTGCTTTCTGAAAATTAGGGCAACCTAACATGCAGTTTAATTCAAATGCTTTATTTCCTAATACAAAACTAAAGCCTGAAATACTTGCTATTCAAACGTTGCCTGTGCTGAACAATGAAAGGGTGTCTATTTGCTCACATATAAAAACTACTGGTTGTGTCACTTTTACTCCTTTCAACTATGTTCCTGTCCTTTGCCCTCAAATATTTCCCAGTGTCTCTTCTAGACCACAGCCCTTCACACAACTCTTTAATGGGAGAGAATTCTGTGCCATTTTGACAGAATCTCAAAAAGGACTAGGCCCCCCTCCCTCCAAACATCCTCCCTTTCTTTTGAGATTGAAAGCTTTTTCCTCTTTGGGACACACTGTATGAAATTCCCAAACAGTCTGAGATCCAAATTACATAATTAAAGAGAGGATTAAGATGATAGATCTGATTAAACCGAGAGAAACAGTATACATAACAAAAACTGCTAGCTTATCTAGTCTAGGTTCTTCACAGTCTGCTTTGGTCCTAACTATCTTGAGCAGATTAGTATCATCTGCAAACTTTGCCACATCACTGTTTACCCCTTTCTCTAAATAAACTGAGAGTAAATGGAACAGGATTGGTCCTAGGACTGACCCTTGGGGAACACCCCTCTCCATTCTGAAAATTTACCATTTATTCCTATCCTTTGACATATTTTAGTGCAAAGTTAAGAGAGCCACAAAGATCCCATACTTCGATAGTTTAAAAAGAGACCAAATTTTCTTCTCATTCCAAGCTGACCTAGGCCTTCCTAATTTACCACAAATGCTTGACTAATCACTGCGATGACTCTAGAGAACAGTGTTGAAGTTTGGTTTTAAATGACAAATCAAGAACACAAAAATAAATGCAAAGCTTCTTTTCAAGTTTCCAATATTATTGCGGGGGAGAGAAGGAATGAAATAATGAACTACAGTGGTGAAATAGTTACCACTGCAGTTTTAGGAGGAACAAAAAGGGGAGGGGTTAACTTATCAAGCCTGAGTTAAAAGCACACCTGTCAAAACACTGATTTCAGGTCACCAGGAAGAGAACAAAGCATGATTATGCTGCAAACACTGGCATGTCTGGGGCTGATTTAACTGGAGCTATGACCCTAAACACAGAAGCATCAACTTGGCAAGAGACTTTCAGGGAGAGGGGAAAGACTGTTTATGATTTTACTCAAATACTGTAATTGTTCATATTACTGTATATCACCAAAGATTTTAATATAAAAGGGTCAGATGCCATAAAAAGGTTTTTAAAACAGCTGTAAAAAGTAATTTTGTATTTACTTTGAGTTACAGGAACAAGGTTTCAAGAATAGGAAAGTGTGGAGAAAGAAACCAAGTTGATGGAATTTAGGTGAAATCCCAAGAGTCAAACTAACACTGAAGAAGTCTGAAATTTAACTTATATAAAGTTATGAAGTTTGTTACTATCCTTATACAGCACAATTTATATTTAACAAGCATGTTAAAATATTTGTCTCATCTTAAGGCCCACAATGAGTGATTACAGCTCATCCATCAAATCTGATGGGAGACTCCATCATCAAAATATCCGTATTGTTAAAGCCAAATGTGCACCTAATATTATGCTGCTATACATGCTAATTCTACCTTCAGAAAGTGAAAAATGAAGCTTTTTTTTTTTTTTTTTTTAAGCACACACTTTCTGGAGCCATTGTTAACTTAGGGCATTAGAATTAGTTTTGGAAAGAAGGAAAGACTAGAGTCTTAACTTTGCACTATTGTTCAGGGAACTTGGGCAAAGTGCCCATGTGTACATTTAAAAAAAAAACATTTATTTTATACAGCCATTTTCAGTTCAAACCCTGCTATATGGGTGCTGAAAATATTTTGAGAATATAAAAAACTGACAGTCCGCAAACAAAAAAATCCAATAGTTAAGTTGAAGAATCTAAAGATTAAAGAATTTATAAAATGGTATTAAGGCTCCAAAGTTAGTTTTAATGTTACTTCTCTGCTTTTTACAAGTCAATGTAAACATTTTAATGGAATTTCTGTGTTCTAGCTAACGGTGCTCAAACAGAAACACATTCATGCCAAACAGTAAAATTGAAAATCAACACTCCACAAAGCCTCTTGTCAGCCAAATATAATTTTCATTCTATGTAGGCATGTATATCATTTCAGAAGTGTAAGGTCAGCTCTTTTTTGATGTCTATTTCTGTAATTTCCATGGAAGTTAGACACATAGGCAGTTTTGAAAATTCCATTAGGCATCTATCTGCATCATTAGGTGCATAAATACTTTTAAAAACCTGGCCCAATATTTCTGAAGACTTTGTATAAAAGTAGTAAATTATGAAGTTATGTTTATTTTTGTGTACACACACACACACGCAAATACTGATGTTATTACAACTAGGAGAGCAATAATTTGGCTAAAACATATTTTCCTTTGAGAAAAAGGTTACAGTCAGAAAATTGAAGAGATGTTTGGGCAAGAATTGAACCCTCTGTTTTAGCCAAAAAAGGTCACAGAACCAGCCCTCTCCAAAATCTCCAGTGGAGAAACTTGACTGGAGGGAATCCAAGATGGAATTTGGAGGAAAGGAACTCAAAGGAACAGCTGTAAAACAGCTCATTTAAATAAGATTGAAGATATATTTAATTATTATTTTATAACAAGGAAGATGGGGAAGTTGTTGGAGAGGCAAGTAGGGTCAAGAAAAAGACTCAGCCATGACTATATTTTTGAAAGAGCCAACAGCTGTTCAGGGATAGTGTCAAAGATGCAAAACACAATCTTAACTACAAACAAAAGAAAATGAATAGGTCAAAGTTAAATCTGTGTATTTGAATGTGATTTTCAGATGTTTTGGGGGCTTACTGAGGGCAGCAGTCCTGTTGAAATGAAACTGCATATGTTAAAGAGGGCATGATGTTGTGGAATGATGGAGTGTTGTGAGTGTAGTGGACTAACGCTTGAAAATTTAGTTTGCACTAGGTGTTACCTTTAGTGAAGGAGTTCCTTTGCTTTTGGTATTTGCATTGTAAGGAAACTGCTGATCAATCTTAACTCTAGTTTAAAGAAGTCTGTGCATGGGATTTTTAATTTTGTTCACTTGTTAGAATCTAGGATAGAGTTAACACATTGAGGAGGCAAATCAAAGTAAACTGTTTTTGCTCGGATAGGTTAGGTTTTCAACCCACATATGAGATAACTAGAACATTATTCACTCTTTGGAAGGTTAAGGACTTCATCCAAACACACTGGTTTGCATAGAACCAATAAAATAGGTATGTTTCCAAGAGATTGCTACTGTATGAAAAAAATGCATTAAACAAGCTACTGTGACTTTTTACTTTTAAAAACATGTTTCAACAAGTCATCCAACTGCAGATTAGAATTACTAGTTTCTATACACTACTTTATCCACTGCAAACTAGACATAAGTTGCTACATGTAGCAGGCAAGTTTATCTCCAAAGAAACACTACTTTCTGGATAAACTCCAAAAAATGCACAAAAAATGCAATGCCCATCCTACTGAGGCACAGCTGGTAAAATGTAATGTGTTCATGATGTAATGTGTTCTTTGGTGGTCTGGAAAAGCCAATAGGTCTAACTTTTAGTGGTGCTGAGAATGTGGGGCTCCCACACAAGAACATGGGAACGGCAGATGCTCAGAACCTTGGAGAGAGTGAGGGGGGGAGGTGGAGAAGGGGAGAATCAAGACCTTGATGTGAGAAAAAAAAAAATCCTTGAGAACAGTACAAAACAATGAACAAAGAAATACAAGGCAGGAAACTCAAAGAAGTGACCTAATTTTACAAAAGATACATAGCCAAAAAAGGCAGCACATCCATGCCACTGAATTAAAACAGACTATTCCATTAGGGAGAGATTACTTGTAAATTTTAGTTGGTGTCTTGTTCTATGCTAGCAAGTTTGATGCAAGATGGACAGCAATACTACTACTTTCCACTTACATATCTCCTTTTTTCCATAGATCTTAAAGCACTTCAAGATGGGCAAGCATTACCCCCATGTTACAGATGGGCAAACTAAGGGAAAAAATTTAAGCTGCTATGACTAAACCAAGGCTTCAGCCCAAGAGAGTATTCTTTACTGTTTAACAACTTCCTAACTATAGCAAGGCCTGGCCTAGAAATTCCAAGTTAGTTTTAATCTTTTCTCATTGGCCAAGGGACTGGTGCCATTACATAGCTATTACTTTCTTTTTTTTTTTTTTGGGGGGGGGGGAAGAGGAAGGAAAGGCAGGAGCTCTATTGTTGGACATGTTTAATTAAAAGAATTTACCACTTCCATTATTTGCCACCCATTTACGGTTTATTCTTAAGCAAAAACAGTTAACTGAAGTATCAGAGGTACTGTGTAACACGGGTAGTGGTGTTAGTCTGGATCTGCAAAAGCAACAAAGATTCCTGTAGCTACTTGTAGACTAACAGACTTATTGGACCATAAGCTTTCATGGGTGAATACCCACTTCGCTGAATGCATGCCTGAAGTTAAGGCTAAAACCAAACCAACTCTGTCAAGTCCACCAAAAACAAAAAAATAAATAAAAACAAGTAACCAACCTTCAAAGTGTTTTGCATTTTTTTAAAGTGAACTTGCATTAGAAAGCCTGGAAATTGCAAATTAAGGATTCACCACAATAAAAACATTCAAAACAACATTTGTAATCCTTGTGGGTTTGTTTGTTAACAATCTGCAGATCTCTCTCTCTCTCTCCCCGCTCCCAACTCTCACAAAAAGTCAAGAGAGATACATGAAAACACAGGCCCATATCGCCCAGTGACTCCAGGATGGAAACTGTCCCCAGAGTTTTCTGAATGAAGCTATGGGTTTGTCTCTAATTATCATACTAAGGAGAGCTCACCGTTTTGAAAAGTATAGCCCATATAGATTAATCTCAGACCTATCATAGCCTATCAAAAGCCAAGAATTTTTCTCCATAGGGACAGAGAAAGAAAAGCTGAAGAGAAACAATCCTGAGTTCAGAGGGTTGAAGAGAAACTCAAGGGGAACAGAGGTCTTTGTAAGATTTCAGTATTGTCTTCTGACTGGAATAACCTCTTTTCTCTCTCCCTTATTTTAATGGTACACTCCACCATAATTTGAGTGGGCCTGCTGAGAAGGACCTCAGAAGAGCTCTGGGAAAGGTTGTTTGATTCTTGCCTTCCTCATAAGCAGCAGGGACTCTACCTCAGCCAGGAACAAGGCAACAAGAGTGATTTGGTTAATAGCTGACAGCAGTTTAATCAGAGCAGGCTCTGCAACATCAACATTACCTCAGAAACCAGAGAAGGTATCTCTGTCCTAGCTATCTTCTCACTATCCCTTTCTGGTGCCTCTTAGCCATGGCAACAAGCCCTTCAATTTCTCTAAAACAGCCAATCTCTGTGCATTTCTGGGTTGGGGGGAGGGAGATCCTCAGTGTATTCTACGTAACAGCATTCAATAAGTGGGTGATTGCTATTTGTTTGAGTATTATAGTGTTAATTTATATCATATTTATTTGGCTTTTAAAAACACTTTCCTATTTTCAGTTTTGCTATTCCTTTCTTAATTTAAATAAAGCCACATTAGCTAGACTGTCCACTTTGTGTGTGATTCCTTTACATCATAAGCTACCCTGAGTTTCCTTGTCCTGCAGGAAAATGTTCTGCAGGTACTAACATCTGCACTCAGGATGTGGAACTTGTTTTTCTTCCAGCTGGAGGTATTAAATGTTCTAAAATCAAGTACTGGAAATAAACTAGGATTTGGAAGGTGCAAACCAATACGTGTTTGCTAACATGCCTTATAGAATCCTAATCTAGACAGGGTCCTGGAAAGTCTGCCAAAGGCCCCAGTAAACCCAAATCTCCCTAGCCCTCTCATTAATTTGGTGTCCTTGTTCAGAAATGAGTGGTTTGACTCTCTTCGAAGAGAGAGTTAAATATGTAAACAAATGAACAGTTATGGGTCACCGAAACACCCTTAACTCTTTCTTCAGTATTAGAACTGTTAACCAAAACCTCTCAGATAAACATTCAACCATCAGTTTCATTAAGTCAAACAGCAACAATAATACATTACTTTAATATTAACAAACTCATATGATAGTTAAAGAAGAACTGAGTATCTGATTGTGATCTTGGGGTACAGCCTGAAACCAATTAAGGATGTACAGGTAAGTTGAATTTATAATTTTTAAATTTATGTTTTGAGAAACTACAATGATTTCTTCAGGATATTTTAAGCAGATGTATCAGATAAAGGAGAACTTTACCTGTCTTTCAATCTTGATTCTATGTGCTTTTGCCTTGGAATTTCTTTAGATTAATACCAAAGTCTGGAATTGTTTAGTGACAAAAGACCCTGCAAGCCACTAAAAGGTGGACCACATTCCTTCCCAAACAACCTCTCCCTTCACTACTGTCATCAACGTGGGTCACGAAGACTGCAAAATATACAATGCGCTCATGTAAATGTATAAGTGTTACATCTATAGTTAAAAGGTAAAAATGTGTTATTTGACATCTTTGATATGTATTTTTGTGATGACACCTTTAAAAGGGGACATGGAGAAGCACAGCTCTGCATGCCTCTCCCACCTCCTCCCCCCAGCTAAAAGCAGAGTGAACCTCTTCACTCCTGCTTCTGGGAGCTCAGCTCTTTGAAAACATCTTCTCCTGTTTCTTCACAAGTTGCATGAAATAAGAACACATCAAATAGGAGAGAAAGATCCTATGTAGAGAGTTTTTGGTTCTCGGAGCCTTCCTGCATGAAACAGTACTGATATTTACCAGCTAAATCTTAACTACTTTTTCCCCTCAGAGAACAAGTGAAAGTGACTTTCAAAATAGGTAAGGGGGAATAAAGATGCCCCCCCCAACCTACATTTTCCTCCTTTATTCCCTTCCCTCCACCAAAGAGTTTTCTCTTTCTCTACAGGGATGGAAAATGACAGATACTGGCACCTCCCAACTTTCCTTCTCATCTGGGGATAAAGAAAGTACATGCCACTGGCTTCCCTTCCCACGAACTCTGGTTCGGGGAAGTTTACACAAAGCTAATCTGATTTTATACACCTCATTCTGCAAAATCTCTCATCGCTCTCACTGTTGCTGCCCTGGTCATCCAGGATTTTCTTCTTTGTTATATCCTAGTTTGGCAGCTATGAGATAGTACTATTATAAGGTCATACACTATCCAGAAGACCCAAACTACATTAAATGACTTTGGAGGGGACAACTGTTACATGCTTGTTTGGGCATATTCCATGTGCGGACTTCAGTTGTTGATGCTAAGTTATTAACATCCTGTACCAGGTAGGGAATAGGTCAGTGAGTCTTGAGCCAGTTTCTGCTTCCACTGAGGAATGTAGTACAAAATCAAACAGATAAATTCTCCCTCCTCCCCCCACCAAATCTCTTAACTGAACAGAGTAGAATCCAACCCTTGAGTCTGATAGCATCCTCTTGTCCAATAATTGGTCTGTCTAAGTGGCAGAAAAAATTCAGATTCAGGTAACTCATTTCTTGAATATATTTCAAAACAAGTATACAGTGCACACTAATACATTAAATGGAGTACCTAGACACACTCCCAATATGTGCTACATTAATTTTGCCCCCAAATTATGAGACAACTCAAAGTATTTAGATGACTTTCATAATATTCACCCTTCTCAATCTGTGTATAGACCTAGCACTGGCAGACAGAACGCAGCGACTGACAATCTCCTTTGGTAGATTGAATGTCCATGCTGGTATTATTAGATCATCTACTTTTGATAACACTGACCACAAGGTGCTGTCAAGTAGCCTGCAAGCATAGGTAGGAAGGGCAGCTCATCTCTCAGCAGGTTTGTTTTGTTTTGTTTTTGAGCAAGAGCTCAACAGGTAGTTCTGGGCAACTGATCCTTTTCTGAAAGAACTCAAGTATGTGGAGATGTAGTGTGCTATTCTACCTCCCTGCCCCACCACCATGTTAAACATGTATATGGGGCCATTAGGAGAGTACTGAGCATGGTGGGATGTTTTCCCTATGCTGATCACATCCAGTTCAGATGATGACATGGTGCTGAGTCTCAACCAGTTTCTCACTGAGATTAAGATTAGGTGAGAGTGAGCTGGTTGAAGTTCAACCCATACTAGGGTTACCAGACAGCAAATGTGAAAAATCAGGACAGGAGGTGGGCAGGCAACAGGAGCCTGTATAAGAAAAATACCCAAAAATTGGGACTGTTCCTATAAAACTGGGACACCTGGTCACCCTAACCCTTACAAAACAGAAATGACGACGGTGGGTTGGGAGGAGCAACCAGAAGGGATTCCATAGGGTTTTATCAACCCTTATTATACTGAGGAAGTACATACCCCAGCACTAGAGTTCACAACCTAGTGGAGATGAGGGTGAGTTCCTGGGTATGATTTGGGTACAAAAAAAATTTCTGATGCTTTTCCATTTTCATTGTTTGTTAGTTGAAGTAAATTGTTACTTCTGTATGATTATTTAAAGTTGTTCACTGATTGACTATTTTTACATTGGTATTAATGCTGATGCGTGGTTATTTTAAGTATTTTTGTCAGATACTCATATAAAAGCTCTGAGTGTTTTTATAATGTTAAATTCTAAACTATTACATTTAGAATTATCACCACCAGTTGCAACATGAACAGTGTGGACAAGGTGCCAACAGCCACTAACATTTTAATCACTCTGTTCAAAGCAAGTCTAAACAGTAGCTGCTTGTCTGCAAGAAAACTCCCATCACTAACCCTCTCTGGTGAAACTACCAGTGTAACTTAAAATGACCTTAACCACAAGAAAATAGCTTTTCACCATTAGATCACTAATTCAAACATGTCCCAGGATGGTAACCACCAACTGTTTTAGGTCTAAATCCAATGTCTAGGGAACTAGCACTCACAAAAGGATCTAAAATATTAGCAATTTTAGTAACTCCTGCAGAAAGACCAATGATTCACTAGGCATAAAAACTGAGCTCCCCCTGACTCCTTCAAGTGGTTTTCCATATCAAGAGCAGAGGAACTTCTACTGCCACCATCTCACGTCCTTTTTTAAATGAAAGAACTATAATCTGCATGTCCATTAATCTGATACATTAATCAGCACCAAATCATATTAATGAAAAAATATGATAGTCATAATTAACATCATTAAATCTTTCATTAATAAAAATATAGGGTTGGAGAGGAAGCAAAAAAGACTGAAATGTATTTCATTGTGAAGTGTTTTATAGGCAGAATAGACAAGGAGGAAAGTATATTATGAGTCTGCTATTTTACTCAGTGTTTTTTTTTTTTAAGTTTCTGTCTAGGAAGATAGGACTTTGCTCTGTGCATTACAATTAGATATATGAACTCTGTGCTAATTTTTAACAGAGGTTTTACCTAATTAGTGATATGGTTGGCTTACATATCACATGATTGGTCAGTAACCAAGACAACTAACCAACCATGTCACTCTCTGCAGAAGCTCCCACAGGCAGAAGACTGTCTTCCAATAAGCAAATAAAAACACTTTATTTCAATATAGCACTGCCTAATAGTGTCAGTTTATGGTTTTAAAAGGTCCTTCTCCCGTCTAACTCTCTATACAGAAGGATATCCCTGCATGCATTGCTGCAGGACCTACCTGGAGAGGGGAGGACATGCTATGCCTCGCTAAGGTACCATAGGATAGCTGCCCAGATATTCCCAGAACACAATATAACCTATCCTACACAATGTGGTGGGTGCAGGTATACCAGCACCATTGCAATAAGTTGGTCTGTGGACACAAACTGAACATGTAGCCAGTTAAGATCAACATGTCTAACTGGTTACAAAAAGGTCACAATTGCAGGCGTAATGTGTACCAGTCTCATGTGTTAGCTCCTTCACTCAAACTGGCCACACCCAGCGGCTTGTGACAGCTGTGTAGCTCTGTCAGGCCATGTCCCGCTCACTCCATAAATTTGATTTATACAGCAACCTCCTCGCTTTTGCTGATCATAATAAAAAAACATGGTTAACACACACTAGAGACATAGTTAAAATACCCTCTTAAAATTCAGACGAAGTCATTCAGAGGACTTACTATTGCTCGATTTGAGGTCTCGGTGTAGGATGGGGACGATGGCCTCCTCGTGCAGGTAGAGCATCCCGCGGGCTATCTGGATTGCCCAGTTCACCAGGATGTGCGGAGGTACGCGGCGGCCCCAGCGGCTCCCTCCGCCGGCGGGAGCTGCCCCTGCCAGGGCTCTATTGAGGGGGCCTCCCCTCGCAAACTCCATCACCAGGCAGAGGTTGGGCTCCCGCAGGCAGACCCCGTGCAGGGCGATGATGTTGGGGTGCTTCAGCATGGAGAACAGCTTGGCTTCCTGCCTCACGCTCTCCGCTGTGGCCAGGATGTCTTCGTCGGGGTCCTGCCGGGCCGCTTTCACCGCCACTTCCCGGCCCCTCCAGGTGGCACGATACACTTTGCCGAAGCCCCCCACGCCAATGATCTCCTGCAGCTCCAGATGCTGGAAGTCGATCTGGGCGAGGGAGCCGGGCTGGGGGTCTCCCCCGCCTCCGGCCGGCCAGTCCTGCGGAGCCGGGCTCGGGCTCCCGCCCTGCTCCGGCGGGCGGCGCTGGGGCGGGTACCGGCCCGGCTGGTAAGTCACATAGTTGGCCGGGAAGATGCCGAGGCGGTGTCGGATTTTGCCCGCCCACCACCCATCGTCCCCCGAGACGGCCGCGTCCTTGGACAGCACCTCGACCACGTCGCCCCGCCGCAGGCTCAGCTCGTCCTCCCCGTTCGCCTCGTAATCGTACAGCGCCGTCCACAGCGGGCACGACGCGCCGCCGCCGCCGCCACCCGCCGAGGAGCCCAGCAGAGCCATGGCAGGGGCCGGGGCACGGGCCGCCGCAGCAGCCTCAGCATCCGGGAGCGCCGCCGGGGCGGCTCATCCTCACCTGCCGCCGGGGTGGGGCGGGCCCCAGGTAAAGCGGCCGAGCCCGCGGGGGGGGGACAGGGACAGGCTCAGGCCGGTCTCTGCTCCGCCTCTGCCCGCAGCTGCATGAGGCCAGCCCCGGCCCGAGCTTCTCCACACGTCCAGCCCAACGGGGCCTACTCCGCCCTCGGCCGCGCCGGATTGGCCAGCCCGGGACACGTGACCCACCGGGACAGGCAGTGGCGTGGGAGGGTCAAAGGCAGGTGCAGGTGCCCTGCCTGTTTCCCGCACACACAGGCCGGGGCGGTGCTGCTGCAGGGGCAGGGCCCCACTGCAGGTGGGTCGGGCCAGCCGCGGGGGGGAGGAAAGGGGGAGGTTGTTAGTGGAACACGCAGCAAACATCTCCAGCCCTGGAGGTAGGGTGGCCAGACAGGAAGTGTGAAAAATCAGGGGGGAGGTAGGGGAGTAATAGGAGCCTATATAAGAAAAAAAGACCCCAAAATTGGGACTGTCCCTATAAAATCAGGACATCTGGTCACCCTACCTGGAGGAGAGACTTGGCAAACACACTCCATTAAAACCAAGCAGACAAGGGACTCTCCCTCCTGGTGAGAGAGACTAGGCAAGCCTGGGCACAGAAGGGAGTGCCACTGTGTAAGCATGTGAGTTAGGCTCTGTCTACTCTGCATGGCTTTCTTCCCTCTCACCCCTTACAACTTCCCCCCATTGCTCCCACATGGTGTGGATCATTAGTGTAGGCGATTTGCATTTTAATTTTTAACTATGGTATTGTCTACTCAGACCAGCTCTAGCCAACATGGTGGTTAAAATGCTACCAGTTGCCAGTCCGTGGTCTATGCTAGCACTCCCAGCATCGTTAACTATGGTAAGAAAGTGCAGTGGGGAAAAAAAAGGTAGTAAATAAGGCTATCAGGGAACAGACTAAGGAAAAGAGAAGTAAGCTGCAGGAAAAATAATGGCACATTATAATGATGCATGTCAGACAGCATGTACTGTACAGTAGAAGAGTTGAAAAATTGGAGTGAAGGAATAAAGGGGAAAGGTGGAAAAAAATAGGCATTCTGGCATTAAAATACATTACAAATAACATGACAAGTATAATACACAATCTTGTAAGTAACCCATAAAATTCTTCTGTAACTTCTGAATTTAACAGCTGTTGTACCTCAGAGACCAGTATCCTTCCAAATTAAGAAGGATCTTTCCAGACCTATTATTATGGCTCCCACTGGAGAATGTCAACAAGAGTTCACTCTCCCCAGATAGTGGGGGTACTGGAGTGCTGTGTATATCAGACCTTTTAAAGAGAGTTGATAACATGTCAGGTGTACAATTGAAAAGTTAAGTAGTGAAGTCCCTATAGATTGTAGCACCTAGTGGATTCCAGTAAGCACTTAGACACACAGCTCAGACAAATACAGTTTACTGATGGAAACAAATGCAAATATATCAGTGTTTTTAAAAGATACAATTGATAACAGAACAGTTCCTAATTTGGCTAGTACAGGGCAGCCCGCAAGAGGATAGGGTCCCTCAGGCCTACTGTTTGGGATGTGCACTCTGGTCCTTTAATCTATTAGGCAATAAGGTATCCTTGTTGTTCCCACCTGCCAGGTTTCAGCCCCATAGGAGGGGGCTCCACATTGTCGTCCTGCACCAGTGTAGCAGTTTTCACTAGCAGGCTGCTCCACATGTGGGAAACAGCCTAAGCCACACCTCACAGGTCCTCTTTATAAGTATGCCCTATAGCTACCTTTCCCAAGAATAAAGACTCTTCCCTCTGGGCCCAACTGCCAGTCAGATCCACTGACTTCTTCCCTAAGATGACGAGATAAAGAGGATTTACTTATCTGCCACTGTTTATTAAAAGTCATCATCTCTTGTAGCGCTTGATGTGCAATCCCAGTGCTCATGGATAGTTCTGCAGAAAGACAAAATGAAGTTGTAAATAATATTTTATTAAAATAATTTTTCTAAACATCAAATGCTCAAAAATCAGTGTGTCTTTATCAGCCCTGTTCCCCTTTCCTTTAATATAAAATAAAGCCTTTGTGCCATTCATGGAGTATTAAGAATATATCCTTTATCTGCATATTTGCTTGGTATTATAAAAGCTATAAAATGTAATAGAAACATTCAGCCATGTGAACAAATTCCATGCTGTATTTTATCTAATATCTATCAGAAGCCACAATGACTGATAAACTATAGAATGTTTTTGTCAGGTCAAACAAGATACTGGTAGCAGTACAATGAAAGGGTTTAAATGTTATTTAGTTACACTTACTATTCCAAACACTTCCCCACTGTGGCACAAATATAATTTTTTATAACTAGTAATTGTTTTATAAATATTTTTGTTCTGTGTTTATACATCACCTATCACAATGAAGTCCTGATCCATGTGTAGGGCGTGGAAGTGCTATGATAATATAAATAAATAAGTTATGTTTAAAAAATAAAATACATGCATATAAATTCACTAATGGCTCCCTCTAGTGGACTTTTCTTTAAGCAAACGTAACAGAGCATTCAAAAATTGGAGTTTCTTGCTCTCTTCATCTAGCTTTCTCTGTAAGAATAGGAATGCCCAGGTGTTTTATCAGCAATGCTAAATTGACTTTAGAATATCATATTGTATATCTGCATTGCATCCTCAGCAAACATCCTTATGAAACATTTCCATTGGTAATTACAAAACCCCTTTTCCAGTGTAAATGTATTACATCCAAAACATACACCACCACCACCCCCCGAAAAAAAACTTAAGCCTATATTAAAAGAACGATATAGTTGCAAAGTCAAGTGCCCAAAGGTGAGGAAAAACCAAGATTCCTTTGCAACCTTAATTCAGCTTTTTGTGCATATGCATGATGCTGCAGTTATTAATTTCAGTGACTACATACTATTTTTTCCATGGGGACTGCTCCTTCTTCAGTGGATGGGTAGCTATTTAACACTTGTTTTATCCTCTTTGTTCAATGTGTGGCTTCCAGGCCTAGTTTATTGCATGCCATCCACACTCTGGCACTAAATATAGAATTATTATTTTCCTTGTGGCATTTCTATGGTACTTTCCCCATGGTATCCAAGTGCTTCACAAATTAGTGAATTTATCTTCACAATACCCCATTTGATATTAGGTCGTGGTATTATTATTCAATTTCTATTTTACAATTGAAGAATTAAGGCACAGGAAGATTAAAGCCAACATTTTCAAAAATATCCACTGATTTGGGGGGGCCCAACTTGAGGTTTGATTTTTCAGAATAGTTAGTATTTTAATAGCAATTTATATGTTCAAAGCATCGCGCTAAAGAACCTCTGTTAGTTGTGAGCACTAGGCATTTCTACAAACCTGGTTCCATGTGTACCATGAAAATGGCATCCAGAAAATGAGGAACACACAGTAACCAACTATGAAATGTTGGTTTAAGCAACTTGCCTACCATCAGGTAAGAACTCTGTGCCAGTGGAAGGGATGGAGTTCAGTTCTCCAGGATAGCATTGAATTTCCTTAATCATGAGACCATCCTTTCTCTCCCAGCAATTACCTGCCATATTCACTACCTACCCACCTTCCACTTCCTGCAACAAATGAGGTAGCGGTTGTGCAGGCATCATCACTACCCAGCAGTGATTCATTCCCACAACACAGTTCATCCTGTGCAGTGAACAAAGCAAGGATTCTGTGGAAAAAAATGTCATCACATAACTATTGGTTCATGTTATTAAAGGCTGTATCATACATAAGGGGGCTAAATCAAGTTTTACCAGGCAACCTTAATTTTAGCACTTTCTACTTTTGAGTACTTAAATTTTCAACCATGATGTTTTTAATGCATTTTTTTTAAAAAACAACTAACTGAAAAAACAGAAATTCCATCACATAGAACCATAATGGCCCCCTACTTCGGTCACAACAGGGTTCAGACCTTTACATCCATAGTATTACAGATCTCTGCCACTTGAGCTAACAGGTAATTGGTAGTAGCAATATACTGTTATCCTCTGTGTGAGTAGGGTGACCAGATAGCAAGTGTGAAAAATTGGGATGGGAGTGAGGAGTAATAGGAGCCCCTAGAAAAAAAGCCCCAAATATCGGGACTTTCCCTATAAAATTGGGACATCTGGTCACCCTATGTGTGAGCAAGTCACTAGATGGGGGCATGGGATACACTTTATCATTGAATTTCACATCTATTTTTTGGCAGCAATCTAGAGACTGAGGAATCCTGGGTTTAATACTAGTTCTGTAGGGGAGTGTGCCCCTTTACAGAGCCTTCTGCCCCATCCCCAAACCTGTCTCTGTCCTCTGTTCTTATCTGCTACACATCATCCCAGGTGCTGCACTCCTCCCTTCCACCCTGGCTCCTGTCCTCTTCCCCTTCTGCTCATTTCTAGTCCCCACATCCCAGTTCCTGCCTCCATCCCTTCTCTTCCTACTCCACCCAGCTCCTCCCTCTAATCCCATCCACCTCCCCCTCTTCACTTATATACTCCTGCAAACCAGATCTGCTCCTGACTACCCATGTCAATTCTTGTCCCCATTCGTTTTCCCCCAGTCTCTAGCTCCTACAGTCTGCTTCCCTGCCATCCCCCAGACACTTATCATTTCATATCTGTCTTCATCCAGAGTGGCTATTTCTTCATTTCCCTCTGTGCTGCCTAGGGCCAGAACAGGGAGCATTGAGAGCACAGGAGGGACAGTTTCTAGGGGTGGGGTGGGAGCAGTGTTTACAAGGGGGAGGGAGCAGAAAAGGGCAATGAGTACTAGGGTGGTCAGAAATGCTCAAAAGGGTGAGGAACAGGAGAGAGGGCAGTGGGTGCTAGCGGTGGGGTGACAGGCAGGAGGAAGGGCAATAGGTACTGGTGGGGTGGTCTTCAGCAGGGGGAGGGCAATGAGAACTAAGGGTTGGGTCAGGACAGGGGAGAGGGCAACTGATTTTAGGGATGAGGTGGGGGCAGGAGGAAGGGCAAGGGATTCTAGGGGTGGAGTGAGGGAAGAGAAGAGAGATAGAGTGTGGGGTAGGAGGGAGAGCAATGTGTGGGGCGGGGGTGGAATTCACCAGACAGAGGGGTCAGGTGGGGGCAGGAGGACGGGCGGTGGGTGCTGGGGATGAGGGGGAGAAGGACAGGCGGCGGGGCTAGGGGGAGTTGGGGGCAGGAGGAAGGGCAGTGGGGGCTGGGGGGCAGGAGGACAGGCGGTGGGAGCTGCGGGGAGGGGCAGGTGGAAGGGGGTGGCTGCTGGAGGCGAAGTGGGGGGCAGCATGAAGGGCGGTGGGTACGCGGGGAGAAGAGGGCGCTGAAGGGCTGTGGCGGGGTTCCCGGGGGAGGAGGGAGGCTGCTGGGTCCTTCCCTCCGGCCGCTGGGGGGCGGGATGGGGGCTTCTCAGCCACGGCGGTGGCCCGGAGCATGATGGGAGAATCCCCCCAGCATCCAGCATGGCGGCCCCAGCGCCCGGCGCCGGGAGGAGCCGCAGCGGCTGCGGCAGGCGCAGGAGCCGGTGCAGGGGCCGGTGAGGCGGCGGCGGGCGGCGATGGTGTCCCAGGCGGTGCAGCTGCTGCGGCAGGGCGTGTGGGCGGCTCTGACCGGTGGCTGGTACCACGACCCGGAGCAGAGCAAATTCACCAACAGCTGCCACCTCTATCTGTGGCTCTTCCTGCTGGCGCTGCCGCTGGCGCTGCACCTGGTGAGGGGCGAGCCCGGCCTGGGGAGACCTGGGCACAGGGGATTGCAGGGCCCTGCCTGTGGGGACGGGGCGCAGGACACGATGAAGATGGAGGCAGGGCTGAGAGGCGGTGATGAGGACACAGGCCATGGGGGAGGGATGGAAATGGGGGGCAGAGAACAGAGGGTTGGAATTAGGGAGGGGAGGAGGAGAGTGGGGATGGGGAGGGAAGTAGCCTGATATAGCTGGATAAGTCTCTTTTCCTGATGCTGGTTTTAACTCCGATTCCCACCCCTCACACACACTTTGCTATGTTTCATCCATTTTGATTGTCCTGTGGGACAGTGTCTCCTGCTCAGTACCAGTTAAGTGTTGGACATAGTCAATTTCGTAATAGTTGGTACTGGTACATTTTGCTCTGCTGAGATTTTTGAATGAATTTGCTGGCATAGTGAAAGAGGGATAAATAGTAGTAAACACGCTGTGTATATTTTAGTGGCTAATGCAGCTCCTCTTGAGAGTTGCATGCCAATTTTAATCCCACCCTTCCCCAGGGTACTATAATTTTGCCAGCAATACTTTCATGTATTTATCCTGAAATATGAGTGAACCTTTTAGGCCCAATAATCAAGCTGTTACATGAACAGTTAAACTGGCACTCAATAACCAATGTGGACAATTTATACTCTCACTTTCTCCCCTTCTGTATAGAGACACAGATGCAACATAAATAGTGTGTGAAAGCACACCACTTTTCATTACATCCATTCTTCCACCTCTTTCTATTAAAATGTGAGAAATGCAACTAAATTATAATTTAATGGATTGTAGTAACTAGGAGCTTCATTCTGTTTGCTAAATATGAATAGTTTCCTTGAAAAAAACTGAATCTTTTAGTGTGTTCTTAGTGTGCTATCACTGTGGGATGAAGGCAGAAAGAGCAAGAGCATATTGTTAGGTAAAGTAGTGCATGATTTTAGTATTAGGTTCCCCAATGTCTAGCTTCAGATACTTGCCATTCTTTATGTCCTCATGGCTGTAGACTCAACTCATTTTTGCAGATTTTTCTTTAATAAAGAAAAAACCTTTTCTGCCACATTAAACATTCCTCATCAGTCTCCTTACACCCCATTGTTACAAAGCCTATTGCCCTGGTTTTCAGACGTGCTATGCACCCACAAATCCCTCTGAGTTCCATAGGAGATGCAGATGCTCATCTTTGAAGATCAGGCTGTATAACTTATTTCCTGGCAAAGATGCCATTTGCTTCCACTGAGCATGCTTATGGACTCCAATCAGGTAACAATACGAGGGTGACTTCTTCCTAGGATGCCAGGTCAATTTTTGGTGTGTGACAGTAAGAGTTATGCATCCGAGGAAGTGGGCTATAGCCCACAAAAGCTTATGCTGAAATAAACTGTTAGTCTCTAAGGTGCTATAAGTATTCCTCGCTTTCTAGTAAGAGCTATAGATCTTATCTCTGATAATTAGATTGCCATTGTAAATGAAAACTTGTTCACCAACTCTGATTTGTGGTGAAATAAAAGGTTCTTTCTTTCCCTACCCGTACATAGAAATGCATCTGCAGGAAATATGACTTTTCCTGGAGGATGTCGGAAACTAATCAAATATGAAATAGAAAATACAGATGTTTAAAGAACATTGGGCCTAAAAACTGTGGAGTGAAACAAAGATGAAATAGTGAAAATATTTAAAGTTGTGGGGTGTCAGTGGGAGAAGATCTAACGTGTGTTCATGAGCTAATTTTCTCCTTCCTGGGCTTCTTCCTTATCTCTCTGGGTAGACTTGCCTTTTCCAGGTTGGCTGATTTTGTGATGAATCATCTGATCAGCTGCAGAATCTGTTCTTAAGGAAATGTACCATGATTAAGTTTCTTTATCCTTGATAAGAATATTATATTTATTACAGAGACTGTCTATGAGTGAGGATGTCCTTGACTATTCATTTTCTTGTTTCTGAGTGCTTGGATTTTGTAAACTTTGTGACGGGTAGTTATATTCTTGTCATTTAGCAACCTTAACCCAGTCTGAAGTGATTTTTTTGTTTTGTTTTGGGACTCTTATGCAATGTTCAGGGATAAAAATTACCAATTACCTGTCTGTTTGGTATTTGTAGTTTCATTGTTAAACAACCATACTTTAAAATGAAATTGTTCCTAAGAGCAGGCAAAACAGTTGGACTAACAGGAAAAAGCAGATGTTTTGTGATATGACATGAAAAACTTTTGTAACATGCATATTACAGTGGAATCGTGTTTGTCCAATCTAACTGGGACTGGGGCCAGATTGGATACTCAAAAATTCAGATAATCAGGAGAATGCATGGGCCTCAGGCTGTGAACCTGAATCCTGCCACCCGATTCAGTTAATAGGGAGAGCCTGATAGTGGAGGCTCAGATAAATGGAGTTCTATAGTACTTCTATTCCTGACCCACATCCCTCCACAGATGAGTTTATTTTCACTCACATGTGGTATCTTATCTTAAAATACGATTGTGGGTGGAGATTTTCAAAAGTACAAATGGGAATTAGACACCCGTTTCATGTTGATTTTCAGTGAGGGTTGGGTTCTTAACTTCCCTTTTGCTTTTGAAAATCTCCTTCATTAGCTGTTTAGGGGAGGGACTAGCTTCTACAGCATCTAGCACATTAGGACCCCCCAACCTTGTTCTAGGTTCTAGGGCTTCAGGAGGTAGAGGTGGGACTGTACAACCCAGCCCTGCAACTGGGGCTGGCTGGAACCAGGACGCTGTAGCCCCAGCCCTGCAGCTTCCCCTGAGGACCGCATGCCCTAGCCCCATGGCTTCCATCAGGGGTTGCGGCTGCCCACTTTAGCCCCAGGAAATCCTGGGCTTGGCTGGAGCTGCAGTTGTGGCTGTGTGCTCCAGCCCTGTGGCTTTCACCGGGCACTGCAGCTGGGGCTGCGCGTCACTGCTTGGCAGCTGCACCGGGGTGGGGGGGGGCATGCATCCCCCTCGTGGCTTCCCAGGGCTATGCATGTCCTCCCCGCGTCCCCACTTGGCTGCAGCTGGGGCTTGGAGGGAGCTACAGCCAGGGCTGTGAACCCCTGTCCTAGAGCTGTGGCCAGTGCTGGAGCTGGGGTGGTATGCCCCACATGGCTGTGGCCCCTGCTGTGGCTGCTGGCGGCTGGGCTCAGCTTGTCAGTCCTCCCCACCATGGTACTCCATTCTTCCCCTCCGCTTAGACTTTTTCTCTGGGTTATTTTTAGTAAAGTCTGGGATAGGTCATGGGCTCCGTGAATTTTTGTTTATTGCCCGTGACCTGTCCGTGACTTTTACTAATATTCGTAATAAAATCTTAGCCTTAATTATCACTACCATAAGAACAGATGGGTGAAGGTTCAGCCACTTTGAAGGTCTCGGATGATTTTAAGATTAGCTTTTTGGAAATAGTCTTTGCTTGTTTAATTCTGTTTTGGCAGTACCTGTGAAATAAAAATCTGGCCCTGTCTTCAGTAGTACTCTCCAGTTCTAATTGAGAGATGGCCATGGCAAAATCTGGGGCAAATTGGCTTACTTTTAACCAGATTAAAAGATATGTCTGTATGAAGATCTAAGGAGGTTAGGGATTTTGGAATATATGCCTATATGGATATCCACTTAATCTGATATCGGTTACTTTCATTCCCCTGCTTCGTGGTGTGTCTTGTACCTTCATTCATCTGTTTAGTGCAACATTTTTGGACTCATCAGAATAGGGACTAGTCTTTATCTATGATGTGTCTAGTATGTCTGTGGGCTCTATAGAATAATAAATAATGGGAGAAGCAACCTTTCAATTCTAGGTGCTGGCTTTAATCTGGCCCAAGTTAGGAAGGATCAACCAACATCTTAAGCCTTTTTGAAACTAGTTCGGGTCTGCTCTCAGTTCATTTCCAAAGGGACACTTATCCACATCACACACAGTGTCATTAAACTGGTTTGAATTCGTGCTCTTGTGTTTCGGAGTCACATATATGATGTTCTGGAACTGCTCGGTATGAAGCCATTCAGAACAGTGGGTAGTGTGACTCCCCTCAGCTCATGCTGTCCAGGTTAAAAAGCCTCCTTGGCTACGGCCTTCCTGGTCTCACCTTGGGGCATTTAACATTCCTGTTGGCACCTCATACTTCCCCTTTGCGAAGGGGAAACCAGAGGGCCCTGCACCCCAACTCTGCAGTCATCAGTGTTTCTCAGCCAGCGTTGTAAAGCAGAAGGGTTTATTGGTCAACAGGAATACAGTGTAGCACAAAGCTTATTAGCACAGAAGTCCATGACTTTCAACAGAGTCCATCTTGGAGGAACCCTGGGCCTGGTGGCCTGGACTTCCCCTTCTCCAGTCCCTCACAGCCGACTGCCCTGGATCCCCCTTCCTGGCCTCTGACATGCCCGTTGCTCCTCCTCCAGCCTTTTGTCCTGCTTTGTCCAGGCAAAAAGTGTCACCTGGTTGCATCCCCCTCCTGGGTCCCAGGTTACAAAGGTCATTGGCCGTCTCCTATATGCAGACCTCTGAACAGCCTCCCTTGTGCTGAGGGCCTCAGGAAAAGTCACACATGCAATTCCCACTGCCTAGGCATTGGTGCAATACAGAGGGAAACTGAGATACACAGAGTATTATTATGGGACAGTAAGACTCACATGCAACTGTGATGGGGCAAGGCCAGATGGCTATAGGAAAGTGCTAAGGAACGGATATGTTTGTTCCAGGCTAAACAAATCCCTGGTACCTTTGGAACCAAATGGCAGTTATTCAGGTTAATCAAGACACCTGGGGCCAATTAAGAAGCTTCTAGAAAGCAGTAGAAATAGTTAGCCTGACTGGGACACCTGAAGCCAATCGGGCTGGCTGAAACCAGTTAAAAAATACCTCCCAGTTAGTCAGGTGGGTGTGGATGTCAGGAGCTGTGGGAGGAAGTTGTGCTGTTGATGAGACTGAATGGTAGACAATATATCATACACAAGGAAGGAGACCCTGAGATAAGGGTGAAGTGGAGTTTGAAGAAGCAGGGACTGCTGTGGGAAAGTAGCCCAGGGAATTGTATTGTGTTTTGTGGTTAAAAGGTCAGCCATCTTAGCTGATACTATTAGGGTCCCTGGGCTGAAGCCCGGAGCAGAGGACTGGCTTGGGCTCCCCCCTTTTTGCCTCCCCTAATTAACCACTGAGATTGGAAGACAACAGAGACTGTGCCAGGAAGGATAGCATCTCCTCACTGGCTTAGGATGAAAATGGCTCAATAGGCTGTGACCTTGTCTCTAGAGAGAGAAGAGCTAAGTGGAGGGTCTCTGAGCCTTTGAGGCTAGTGAAAATCCATCAGGAAACGCAGGATCCATGAAGATAAGGACAGAGCTTTGTCACACAACATAATAAGGTGAATAAAACTCCACTTTGTCACACCTTGTCGGAAGTTTTAGTGCGTGGGGAAGGTATTGAATAGGCATCCTCTCTTCTCTAGAGGTTGTTTCTTTCAGAAGAAGGTTGAGAAACATTGAGAGTGTAGTACCATCCATACTGAGCCTGTTG
>ML677386.1:9911393-9940290 GCA_007922305.1 Dermatemys mawii | reverse complement strand
ATCTTTTATTCTACCTAATTACACAGGGGTCTAATATGTTCTGTGTGAGAGAATACAATTACAAAGTCATTGGGCTGAATTCATCCCTACTAGTGTAATTCCATTAAAATCAAGCGATGAATTTGTGCATGCTTGAAATATTGTATCTTGTAAAATATGCTAGACAGCACACATCCAGCTATTTGAGTCAATGGTTGTGGTTTTAGTGACTATTTTTTCTGCCTTTTGTCAGACAGAATACTTCCCTAAACTTGCTATTGTAAAGGGTTATTAGTTCTTTCAGATTATATTTCCAAATTGTATAATGATGCAATAAATCTAAATGTGACATTTGAGATTATTTGTTCCCAAGGAGTTTTTTTTCTTTTCCTTTGCTTTCCCAGGTGATTGAACCGAGTTGTCTGTTGGTCATCTCTGTGATGAGGTGTACCAAGGCATTCACTGCCCCTTGTCAGAGGCTGCGATGGCTTGGCCCAGCTCACTTGAGGAAGTGGCCCTTTATGAAAAGAAGGGTAGAGAGTTTTGGACTTCCAGAGTAACCTAAAAAGGCCTTCTATGTTCAGCCCCAGGTAGAGCCAATGAGACCTGAAGCTCCAGTGACTAGAAAGGCTGGGAGTAGGTGACAATCAGTCTGGGCCCAGGAGGTCTAAAAAAAAAGGGCTGACTGCATCTTTCATACGACTGCCATTCCTGGGTTAAGCCAGAGCTGGGAGGAAGGATCTTCCCTGTACCATAACCCAAGAAGCCAGACTAGGACAGGGTCCATTACTGACCACACTTTGTATTTAGGTCACTGAGAGACTTCTTGATCCACTATGTGTGAGTGTAAGGCCCAGGTGAGCCCACCTGAGTTAGGTGTTGGTTGGGTTATTGGAAACTATGTGAGCTCACTTTGCAAGACACTCATGAGCTCAGGCGAGTTGGCGACAATCACTCAAGCTATATTAATATCAAAACCAGAATACTTATCTTCTGCCCCAGCTTCACAGTATCTTCTGCTCTCTCTTTATATGCCTGCTCATGTCAGCTGAGTGCGTATTTGTTTGTTGGTAATTTGGCTGTTTTTCTCTGTAATACATCAAGCCATACCAACCAACTTTTATTTCTCTGTCAAATTTCCAAGCTGCAATGTTTGGTTAAAAGGTTAAATGTCTCCATATTAAGAAATATACATCTAATATTAATAAAAAAAACACACTATGGTAAGGGCTTGAAATTTAATGACATAACATTTTCTATAGTGAGTGGTGCTTCTGAAGCACTCTTAAAGGGTAAAAATGACATGGGAGTTGAGTGCTTTCCATTAGCATGTTAATTACATGCTTGTCAGAAACCCACATGCTATCCAAGGAGTACAGTAAAATAATGCATATTCCCATCTATCGAATTAATGATGCAGTGCTTAGCAGGCATATAGCTTATATATTACATAGAAAAGAGTGCACACAGCAACTGTATCTTGGCTAAATTCACAGCAACTGTATCTTGGCTAAATTCCCCATCATGATTCCTGCCCCTTGTTTTTGAGAAAATCAGGAATATTAACTAACCTACAGTGCATAACAAGCTAGCCTTTTTCAGTCCAAAGTTTTAAACTCTGGTTTCTTCAAAGATGGTCATTACCTTCATGACTATGTGTCTCCACTTGTTTTGGTAAGGTGCTGAGTTTTCTTTGAAAACCAGAATCTTTAAAAATAGAAATTCTGGTCCCCACTCTGACATGAATTTTCATGAAGTTAGTTGTAGACTTTCTTTGGATGTTTTGGGGGAATTCCCCCAAATGTACCCAGTCTAGTGCAGATGAATTTCCTTACAAATAGCTGCAATACCTTGTAGCTTTGACTCATCACATCTTTTTCATTTGAGACTTGGAATCAGCTGATATGTTTGGAAAAAGAAAAAAAAAAAAAGCTTAATGGATGCATAGGGATTATATGCTTGTAAAGAGTACCTGGCTGAGAACTATAAAACTACTGGTTAGCCTGAGTGTGCAATGTATTACAGTACTTTTGATTTGAAAGAAGGAAAGAGTTAGTTAGGTACAGGGTGCAAAGAGTTTGCTCTTACAAAGGTCTAAACAAAATACGAAGGTAAAATTGCAAGTTGGAAAAGGAGATGATGCATCACTGCTCAGTCCTTCTCATTCGAGCACTTGTATTGTCCATCTTGTATATAGTTGCCACATTAGTGGAAGCTTAGGTGGTGAGAGGACTCTGGGAGACATTGTCCTGGTAAAACCCCAGCTATGAGAGATGAAGGGAAAATAGTTATCAATCAAAATACATGGTAAAATTTATAATTACAGCAAATCAAAAGTAAATCTATAATTTAATTTCTATGTTATCTACCTTCTCCTTATCTTAAAGCCAAATTTTGTAGCCTTTACCTAACCACACCTAAGAGAATCTTGCCTAGAAGTCTGGTAATTCCCCCAAATCCTGTCGTCCTATGTTAGCATTGGGTGCCTTGTGGAGAGAACTTATTATGCATATAAATGCATGTGATGAGTTAGGTGAGGCCTGCTACTTTGTTTATTTTGTGATATCTTATTGATAATATTCATACTCAGTGTCCAATGAAATGTAATGAATGTCACCGACAAAACATTCCTATTACAGTGGCTGGTTCTCCACAAGTCTAGTGAAGAGCTGGATTATGGGGTTTTGTGAGGAGCTATCTGACAACCACAGGTCTCCCAATATGGCTTAGAGCATGGAGGGATTCCCTGGAGTGTGATGTGGAGCAGTTTCTCTTGAACAAATTCCTATTTGATTTTTTTGCTACCATCCATTGTGATCTGAGCCCTGTCATGTTCAAAAACGTCTGTTTAGAATAGGCACTAGGATTGGTCTTAAATTATATTTTATTCATTCTCAATGTCAGAAATTTTACATTTCTTGAGGACTCAGTCCATCAAGCTGCTGAGCCCTTTGTCCCTCATCCAGTAAAGTACTGAAGTACGGTGGAGCCCCACGATAACACGACTGAGAGGATCCAAAAAATCCCATCATGCTAAATGCGGGGTTGCGTTATAGCGGGGTTCCATTCCCAGCAGGGGAGAGAAGCTGCGGCCCGCGCCTGTCGGGGACAGAGAACTCTGGGGCTGCAGCCTGCAGCCCCGGAGTTCTCTGTGGAAGCCGCTGCCCACCCGCTTGCCGGGGGCAGGGACCACTGGTGCCTGCAGCCCCCGGAGACCCCTGTCCCGGCAGCCGCGGGGCTGGAACTTCTCTCCTAGCGGGGAAGCTGGGATAGACGCTTCGGCCCACACGAGCTGGGACAGGGGACTCTGGGCGGCAGGTGCTGGTGTCCTCTGCCTCCGGCAGGCGCAGGGGCAGCAGCTTCCAGGGGAGCTGCGGCCCCGCACCTGCCGGGACAAGGGGACTCCGGCAGCCCCGGAGTCCCCCTATCCCGGCAGGCGCGGGGACAGTGGCTTCCAGGGAAGCTGGGGCTCCCCACCTGCCGGGACAGGGGGCTGCAGCCCTGGACTCCAGTCTGCAGCCCCAGAGTTCTCTGTCCCAGGCAGGTGGGGGCCGCAGCTTCTCTCCTCTGCTGGGCAACGGGGAGAGGAGCTGCAGCTCCTGCCTGCAATCCTGAGTTCTCTGTTCCTGGCAGGGGAGGCTGCAGCTTCTCTTCACGCTGCCCAGCAGAGGAGAGAAGCCATGGCCCCCGTGCCTGCCGGCGACAGAGAAGAAGGACTTGGGAGCAACGGTATAATCGTGCTATAACTGAACTCGCGTTATTGTGGGGCGCGTTATACCGGGGTCCACTGTACTTGCTTAACTTAAGCGTATGTGTAGTCCCTTTGAGTTCAGTGGAACTACTTGTGTGCTTAAAGTTAACCATGCACTTCAGAACTTTGGACTGAGCCTCAACTTGGAGAAATTAACATCTTTAGTTATTTATAACAAACCTGTCACAGTAACACCTAGTTGCTAATAGCTACTCCATTCCTATGCAGTAGACTCCTTACTAATGATCAGATTGGATCTTAAGAAAAAGGATTTGCCTGAAAATTTTCCCAGATACATCTTTGAAAGTATAGTGCTACACTAAGCTGACATCAGAACAGAAGTAACAGTGCACTCTCTTATAGCAGCAATACAGAAGAGATCAAGCATATGCAATTTCAAGATACCATTGAGATTTTTTTAGGTGAAGGGGGAAAACTACTTTTTTGAAATAAAATGTGGTATGTGATCCATTTGGACTCCAATGAAAAAGTGAAAATGGATGTATTCATACCTACATGTATAAAGAGATTCCTGGCTGTGTCATCTAGGAATGTCTGAATTCCGTACTTGAAAAACAAATGTGAAATAAATCCAAGATTTCTATTGAAATATATTTTGTGTTCAAATGACTCTTGAGTTGATACTACATCTAGGGCCCAGTCTAAGGCCCACTGAAGTCCATAAACTTTAGCAGGTTTTGGATACGGCCCATAATATGCTTGCGCCTCCCTCCCGCTCCAAATTGTGCAGCGATACATTGAAGCCCTCCTAAAAAGTACCCAATGAAAGATTGAAATCTGCTATGAAACTGCAAATTACTAAAGGGAATACAAGGGAAAAGCCCTGTTCCTGTAAAGAGGTGGGTGGTCCATCTGCATGGTTTTCTTTACATGAAACAGGGCTTTAATCATTAAAATGTGTGTATGTCATGTCTTTGATCTGAAAGAACTTTGCAAACTGGAGTTGAAACTCTACTAATTCACTGTAATGATTGAGAGCGCCATTGCTAATCATTAACATTTGCAAAGATTTTAAAAGAAAAAAAGCTGCATCACAAGATATACTTTGTTCCTTTATTTTGATTAGTTCAGACTCTCATAGCAACTGTGTATTGTAAATAATGTTTGTTTGATTTTGATGGTATTTGAAATACCATAGCTAGCCAAAGGAGATGGTTTGAAATGTGACATGTACAGCCTTGAAATAGTAAAATTCTTTGGAGATGCAACAATTCTGAAGTGTTAGGAAAACTTAGTGATGTTAACAGTAGCAGACAAAAAGAAATAAAGGATAAAAAGATGTTGTTATGTTGTGAATAAATAATAGTATCTTCTCGTGATAAATTGCTGACTGTTTCATTCACTGTTTATTATTCTCTTCTCTAGGCTTTCCCTCCAAATGCAGTCACAGTTTTTATCTACTGTAGTTCTGTGACTGTGTTCTTCACAATAATAAAGGTAGTCAGTTATCGACTGCACCTTATGTTTGATAAAGGAGAAATAATTCAGCAAAGGATCTCACGAAAAAATGGAAGGCAAAGCAAAGATAAAGAGGCCAAAAGAGAAAATGCCGTTCACTGCTCAGATCTTAGGTAAGCTTTTCATCATGCAGAACCATTCCATAGTTTCATCACAAGTACAAGCTTACAGCCCGATCCTGCATTTCCTGCCCAGCAGACACTCCGTCTGACTGTAATGAGGGTTTTGTTTTTGCAAGCAATGACAAGTGGGCTGTTGTTATTTTTTTCATTTAATTTTTGTTTATGTTCAATAATTTGTCTTACATATGGACATACCTAACTCTAACCCTGAGGGTTTCCAGACCGCTCTTATTGGTGCTCCGTCATCATTGCAAAGGGTCTTCTCCCTGCCTCTTGTGTCTTCTTCCATCATATCTAGTCACAATTGTCAGTCTTCATTTTTCCTGTCTGTTTTCTCTCTTGGTTGTCCTTTAGTAGCCTTTTCCTTCCACTTTCTAATTCCCTCCCTTGAATCCCTCCACATTCTTTTGTGCTCTCTTCTGCTTAGTTTCCTTTCCTCTGTTTGCCCCAGTTTTCCCAGATATTGTCCTAGAGAACATCTACTGGTGACTCTGCATTTGGACTCTGTGTACTCTTGTGGCAGTACTCAGAGCCAAATGCAGGAGCAGAGAAAATAAAGGCTTCCGGGCTGTTGCTCACTAAATGTTAGCTGCAAGAGGAGTCACAGGAGCAAAGAGGGAAGGAATGTGCAGTCAACACTGGTAATGCTAAAAACACATTTGGAATGAAAAGATTTTCAGATGCCCTTAATAAGTAATGAGAGCTGGACTGAAATAGATGTTAGTGAGGAGGAAGTGCTCCATGTTAGTGCACACCACAGGCAAAGACACTAGTTTATATCATCTCATGCTACAGTGTTGTGATGCCCAAAAGGGAGGTTGCACCTGAGCTCAAAACTCCATTGGGATGAGACTCAGGAAAGTACATTCAGATACAGGCATGTAGATACCATAGTATTGGGTGTGGTATAAATATCTGTATACAGTAGACAATTCAATAGAAAGAGTCAGTATAAAGCCTTGGACTGAAGACATTTGGGATAAGAACATATAGGCTTTTCTGTCTTACAGTATTTGTGTTCTTATTATATTGCTTCTTCATGTACATAGTAACTCTTTCCCTCAATATATGACTGGATACTATACCCTCAAGTTGTTTGTCCCTAGTTCTTGAGCCCATA
This sequence comes from Dermatemys mawii, assembly GCA_007922305.1. Classification (NCBI taxonomy): domain Eukaryota; kingdom Metazoa; phylum Chordata; order Testudines; family Dermatemydidae; genus Dermatemys; species Dermatemys mawii. The sequence continues at coordinate 9,933,839 of ML677386.1, read as the reverse complement.
ATGGTTTCATTTGGCCTTTCTGTAGCACTGCTCTAGAAGATGAATAGGTTTTCACTATGCTCCTCTGGTTAAACATTTATTATTCAGCCATGTTACTGTAGAATATTTAATTTGATAAAGGAAAATTTCTTCTCCATATAAGGAATATATTAATGGCATTTTGATTATCATAACAGCTCAGGATAATCTGTATTCATGATTTTTAAGTGGTATTTTTCTAGGAATTCTTCATTTTGTAGTAGAAAATGAATGCTCTGTGTACTGTTTTCAGATAATATGGTTATAAGATGGGTGACAAAAATATTCAGTGGATCCTGGTCATAGACATGTGATATTTGAATCATATTTAAATAGCATATGGCGGTCAGACTAGATGATCATAATGGTCCCTTCTGACCATAGAGTCTATGAGCATATTTGAAGCCAAATAATTAAATTAATATAGTGTTACGATGAAGATGTCTGTGATTCCCAGGTGTTACAGTTTATAGCTGACCTAGAGCTACAGGTGTTTGTGTTTTATAACTATAAATAGGAAAAAATCTTTTGGTGTTACACCATTGGTAATAGCAGTGAAACTTCAAGTGGAATATCTTTATATTCATTGTACTTTGCCCACAAAACTGGGTCTGTGCTCAGCTGCTTGCAAAAAACAAAACAAAACAAAAAAACCCTCCATGGATTGGCTAATTATACTTCACTGTTACTGACAGACATATGGTATGTTAAACTAATTCTGCACTTAACCTTAGCCAAAAGGCAGAGAAGAAACTATTTTGTTCAGTGTCTAATGGCTGTAATATAACACAAATCTCCCACAACCCTGTGACTATTTATTTGTTTCAAATGGATAATTACTGGGAGGTATGTAAATGACTAAGCCATTAGGCACAGAGAATATATCTGAGATGATAAAGTTGAATGATGTAAATGGAAAGTAACATAGAAATACTACCAGTTCATTATTATACTGCTAGTAGGAAGGGCAAGCCAATATTTGGTGTGATAAATCAATTTGTAGACCAGTATTGGGAAGACATAGGTGAACCAGTCCCTATACCAAACTTATAGTGGCAGCATTATGTTTTAGCTTGGCTGTGTCCTATTTCCCTGGAATGTCAGAATAATTTTATGTTGATAAACTCAAAAAATAAAGATTGTGTCTTTTTGTTCCTTATAAAACTTCTACAAGTATTGTTTGTTCTGTTGTTGATCTTTCAGTGTTTGAATTGGTGGGGAGTAGAAATGTTTGTCTTGTACACAGTTTTCACAGCTGCTCATTTGTGGGTGGGAGAGAGGAAAACCTTGGAGCACACTGTCACTTGGGGAGTGCCCTACCATCAATGCTCACTCTGACCCCCAGTTCAAATACTGTGTTATTGATAATATTTTTGTGTTATAAATATGGGTCAGCAGCCGTGCATGAAAACATAATCATAGTCATCTTAAGAGATGCCACCACTGACATTTTACTTTCTTATTTTGGGTCAGCAATAACATAGGAGAGAATGGTACAATTGAAGAGATCAAGCAAAATGACTCAACCCCAACGATCCATGGCAGTTCAAGAGTACAGGCTATAAACTTGCATCGCTCTTCTGGAGCAGTGGTTAGTAGGCTGTTTTCTGTATCTATGCCTTCTTTTTATGCAGAGCTATACAATGTAACACAGTGTCTTACATCCTATGGGAGTACAAGCAACTGCATGTAAATTATGGAATGGATCCTGCACAGAGATACATAGGGCTATTTCCTGTGTTTGTCTTGCAGCAGCCTGCTTTTAGTACGCAAGCAGGCCAGAACAGCCATCTTGCTTGCTGCACTGGATTGGTCAGTCTTTGCCTAGCTTCAAAAAGCCAAATTTACAAAGGCATTTGCAATCTGCTTAGGCACTTTTATAAATTCCAGTAGGAATTCTGTCTGCATCTTCAGGCCACAGAACAACTAGGACCTGGTGCTGCTTTCAGACCAAGAAAAGGGAGCTTCCTGGAGGCAGAGAGCACTTTTATTGCAGGCTGCTAAAGCATGCGGCACAACCCTTTTGTGTGCCTAAAATGACTTTGCTCCCAGATCATTAGTGACAGCCTTCTCACAGCTATTCCTCATTGCTGTATTTATTTTTAGATTTATAAAATGACCCCTGTCTCTCATCTCGGGGCATGTCTCAAAACATATGCATTTGTCTTAACTCCCACGATTGGGTTTACAACATGAATAGAACTGTAAACTTTCGATTCATTCCTGGATTGGTTACATTCTAAAGCCAGTGGAGCAGTTGAAATTGAGTGACAATGTACATACATGTTACATACCAAAAACTACACTGAAAGAACATAAAAGTTGCAAAGTCAAGCACTCAGGAAACGACAAATTAAGGTTGCCTGTGAAGCTTTAATTCAGCCCCATGGTGCATTATGATAAATCTTTAATTACATGATCACATACTATTTTTCCATGGAACCTTTGCCTTGTTCAGTGCACAAGTTGTATGGTGCTCACTTAATGAGTGGCTATTCAATATTTCATTTTATCCTTATTGCTCAGGGTGTCTCCCTAGCCCCTATTCACTGCACACTTCAAATCTTGCACTGCATGCAGAACTATTAATTTCCTTGTGGGACTATAAAGGTTGTTTACCACTATAGCATTTCAGTGCTTCACAAACCTTAATGGAGTTATCTTCACAACACTCCTGTAAAGTAATACTCCCATTTTATGAATGAGAAACTGAGGCATATAGACATTAATGTCAAAAGTGCCAGTGAATTTTGGGTGTGCAATCTGAGATCATTTTTCACAAATTTAGCATTTGGTAGTGCTTTATTTGTTCAGAGTTGAGATGTCATTAATTTCAGTTGCCTTTGTTAGTGCTCAGACCTTCTGCATATTAGAATCCAGATGTATCAAATTGCGCACGCACAAAATGAAAATGAATTTATCTGTGAAAAGTTTGGTTTAAGGGACTTGCCCAGCTTCACACAGGAACTCTGACAGAGGCAGGGATAGAATCCAAACTTCAAGGGCATGATTCAACTGCCTAAACAATAAAATCATCCTTTATTTGCCTGCTGTCCCATGCCTCATTCACTACACACCTTCCAGCTTTGGCAACAAATGTGGGCAGGGGTCCCAGAGAAAACAGCTTATTTCACTATACAACCCTGATTCAGTCACACAGCACAGTTATTCCTCTGCACTGAATGAGGCAGGGTCTTGTAGAAAAAATATTACATGATCATGTAATTAAAGACTGTGTCGTAATGCATACACACAAGGGGGATAAATTAAGATTGCATGGACAATTTGAATTGTGGCATTTTCTGACTTTTGAGTGCTTGACTTTGCACCTTTAATGTTCTTTTAATGTAGTTTTTTAATGTACTTTCCTAGGCTTTTTAAAATGTAACTGACAAAACAAATTCCATCATCTAGAACCACATAAAGTCCCACATGGATCATAAGCAGGGTTAGAACCTTTAGATCCACAGCACAGACCTCTGCCACTTGAGTAATAATAGGGTAACAGATAGAAGTAGTAGGTTGTTACCTTCTATGTTGGACAACCACTAGAAGGAGATGAGGCACACATTTTGCCAGTGGGTTTCACAGCTATTTGCTGATAGCAGAGAATATTGACACTCAGGAATACTGGATTCTACTTCAGGATCTGAGGGAAATGTGCTCTAGGAATTACAGATCTTTCTGTCCCTAGCCTCTCCAACCGGTCATTGTCTCTATCCCAATCTCTGTCCTCAGTTCCTTGTCCCAGTTTCACTCTTCCCTACTCTCACCTCCCCTTGTCCCATTCTCTTCCCTTGCTAGCGCAGGCTCCTGCTCCTTCTCCTGATTGCCTGGGTATCAGCAGCAGGAGCATTGAGAGGACAGGAGAAATGGTCTTCCTGCTCTCAGTTCTGGTGCCCGGTGCCAAAGACGCTTCTGGCTACTGACAGGAGCAAAGCCACATCGATTTTCTCCGTAGTACTCTTTTTCAGTTTATCAACCTAATCTGCTAAATTAGATGGCTTTCTTTTCCAGCATTGTGTAAGGGTTCTTTTCAAATATTGGAAAGAAAACCTGCTAATCTCACAGATAAAAAAATCCATAATTTAGAAAAGGAAAACCAATATATGTGCTCTCTGTCCCCTTCGGACTAAAAGCCCACATCTGGGGCTGCTGACTGGCCAAAAAAAAAAAAAATCCACCTCTGAATTTATCCTGAATGTCACAAATGTGATTTGAACTATTAGGTAGAATATGACTGATACTATATCATTGCCTTCTTTTCACCTTCCACTATCCGCAGCTCCCGCTGGTGCATTCACAAGTTACTGAATGTTATGTATTAACAGTTGATAAGATGGTGGTTGAGTTTAAATTCTGCATTTTTAAAAACAGTGTTTAATTTGAACACAATTAATTTAATATATTTCATTTTTTAGGAGCTGCCAGCACAAGAAACTGTTGAAGATCTCAAAGGTATCATGAAAGCTTTCTTTTAAACCCTTTATTAACTGTTGTCTATAAACATTGCTTGCCAAAAGTAGTTCAGCACATGCACAGCCGGTACTGGAGGCTTACCAGTTCCAGGGCCAAGTGCGGCTGCTGCATCACTTTCCCCTCCTTCGGGATAGCTAGTTGTGTAGTTTCATTGAGTTCTCTAGTTAAATTAGAAAAACTCCACCTCTGCCATGGTAAACAAAAGTTCAAAGAAAGTCCCCAAAGTAGTTTCTCATCCTCTGCCTTTCACCTGCTCTGGGCCACAGCCTTCCTGAAGGGTCTCTGCATCTTGTGCACTTTTATTCAGGGGAGTGAAGGGGTCTTCCTCCCACACTCCCATGGGCCCCAAAGCAGGAAGCTAGTGCTGAGCTCACACCCTAAACTCTCAACACTTCCTTTGATCATGGCCTCTTCTTGCCCTTGGCTACTGCTGTCTCTTTAGCCTACCACCACCTTTTCCCAGGTACTTCAGAACCCTCTGTTACTAGCTCCTCAGTTTTATCCGACCCATGTCTCATAGACCTCTTTTTTTCATGGAGTTCCTGGTCCTTCTCTCCATCTGTCCCTCTGGCTTCTTCCCAGGTCTTCCATCTCCTGGGTGCTCCTCCATAGCCTGGCCCCTTTCAGGTCAACTCAGCCTACAGAATCACTACCAGTTTTGCTTCTTCCCTTGTCTCCACCAAAGACCCTCCTGAGCAGTTTGCCTGGAGAGACTCAACAACACATCCTGTTCCCTTAAAGTCCCAGGTTGTTCTCATACACTGGGATAACTTTCCCAGCATGCCTTGGTGTGCCTTCAGTTCCAATGGATGACAAATTCCAGAATTCCATTCTGCATAGATTCTTACACCACCCTCATCAGTGTAGTATGCGTGACAATTCCTGCAGTGAATTAAATGGCCTGACTAATCTCTGTTACATTTGTTCATTCTTTCTATCATCCTGTCCCCAGGGAGAGAATTGTGTATGCAATGTAATGTTTGGGTTTGGTAGATTTTGGGCTTTTTTTGTTTGACTTCTTGTGATTTTTATTTTATTTTGTTTTTTAAAATATATGTGCTGCTACTGCTACTATCTCTTGATCTCTGAGGAAACCAGACATAGAGTAGAACTGCAACTTGAACACATTGTAAAGGCCCTTTTCATCCTGAGACTGGGCCTGAGCCTGCAAACCCTTATCGTCTTGTTCACATGAGTAAGAACCATATTTCCAGGCATAGGCACCAACTTTCCATGACGCTGGTGGGTGCTCATGCTGCCCTTGGCCCCACCCCAACTCCACCACTTCCCTGCCCCCATTCCAACCCCTTTCCTAAATCTCTGCCCCAGCCCCGCCTCCTTCCCTGAGTGTGCAGTATTTCCCCTCCTCTCTCGCCCCCCGGGGGTGGCAAGCCTGGGAGGGAGGAGAAGCGGAGTGGCAGCCCGCTCAGGGGAGGAGGCAGAGTGGAGGTGGGCGGGGCACGGGGAGCCTGGTGGCTGGGAGCGGGCAGAGGAACTGCTCCTCACCCCACCTCTGCTCCATCTCCTCCCCCCAGTGTGCCGCCACTCCGCTTCTCCTCCCTCTCTCCCAGGCTTGCTGCGCCAAACAGCTGATTCGCATGACTAGCATTGGGAGGGGGAAGAAGCAGGACGTGGCGGCATGCTCAGGGGAAGAGGGAGAGCGGAGGTGAATGGGGGTGGGGCGGGGAGCTGGCAGTGGGTGCTCTGCAGCCACCAGTTTTTCCCCGTGGGTGCTCCAGCCCCAGAGCACCCATGGAGTCAGCGCCTATATTTCCGGTAATTAAAATAAAAATCTTTTTCATACAATTCCTAAATAAAAAAAATTATCTTCCTAATTTGTTAACTAGATGCAAAAAAAAAAAAATTTGAAAGTCAGTTAGCAGAGAACAATTGTTACATTTCATAGTAAATTGGTGTCTAGCGTTATCAACTATTTTGTTCTGTATTTCCATGTTTCCTTAGCTCTGGAGGCTGGTTTTGATGTATAGGAATATTGACATCTATAATGCATAATGACTTTTGTTTGTGCGACCTCACTCATATGTGTATTCTTATTAGGGGTAACAATGTTAGAAGACCAGGCTTCGCCACCAGTTTTATCTACCTCACCCTATAACAAAGCAGATATGCTACCTATTTCTATGGCCCATATGTCAAATTCTACCACATCAGCAATAATAACAAAACCAGCAGCTATGGAGACGTTTATCAGTAACGGAACAAATGAAAAAGAAGAGAAGATATACCCTTCTGGCTATTTTGGATCAGAAGATATTCTTGTGGACAAAGATCTGGTTAAAAAGTTGTCAAATCTCTCTCTGTCACAGTATGACATTTTAAGAACTGGCATTTCTTTTGAGCAATGGGGCAGTGAAAATTCAGTTATTATTTCAGAGCATTTAAGTAATCCAAAAAGTTACAAAAGAGAGAAATTCCCAGATGGATCACCACATGAAAGCTTTAATCGTCACTGCCCACAGTGTAATACAATTGCAACCAAAGAGACTGATGGGCCTGTAGAAATTTCTTTTCATGTTGATAACACCAATGAAGATCTTGATTATTCAGATGGTGAGGTTGCTATTGCTCTTGACAGTTCTCTCCCTGGAGACCAACTTAATTTACATGAACCCATTAAAATAGTTATTACAATGAGTAGTACACCAAATACGATGAGTGATTTAGAAGGTTCTCTCCATCTGAAGGTGTCAGCTACTGAGAAAACTAGCTCAAACCCAGACTCTGGTGTAGCTATAGCAGATCTTCACAGTCAACAAAATAACGAACAGATCAAAATTCCAGTTATAACTTTTGAATTGTCTGATGATGGTGGAGGCAATGTTCATCCAGAAGCCAGTGAAAGTGGAAGAACTCCAGAACATTTAAAGGTCGATGTATCATCCAACCAGTGTTCTGGCTATGAGTCTGGTGATCTGGACAATGCAGTAAAGGACCATAGCAATCCTGCAAATAACCATTCAGAAACTAACACTTGTTTAGGTCCAAATCTGGAGAATGCTTCAGAGAATTTACTGGTCACCATTTCCAATTCTAAAGACAATCAACAGAACCTTGATCCACTGTCTTATAAAACTGCCCATGAGAAAAGACACATTCGAGTGCTGAGCTTAGACAGTGGGACAGACATCTTTTTAAATAAGAGTTCCATGGAGATAATCAGTGACAAAGAAAAGACCTTGCCAACTTCTAAATCTGACTTAGAAGCTAAAGAAGGACAGATACCCAATGAATCTAACTTCCTGGAATTTGTCTCCCTACTGGAATCCATTAATACTGCAAAGGTGACAGCATCAAATCAGTCCAATATCAAAACAGAGACTACAAAAGATGATGGGTTTGTTGGAGGTATGGATTTTAAAACTACTGTTTTGGAATAAGAAAAGAAAACATTGCCAGCCTCTTACCTTCTTTGTTTACGGTGGTTTAATCTCAGGGCCATAAAAATCTGGCCAAATCCAACTTGGAGAAGTGCTAAAATAGGGTGGTGATAAGGTCCTGTCATAAAAAATACCTGATACAGTTTCCTGTATTTTTAGAAGGCTTCTGAACATTTAAAAGCAAAGGGTTTGAGCTAAGTAAAGTAAGCACTCAGCTGGTATTTAGCTGGATTTCTACATTGGGATAACCTGAATAAGGCAAGCTTGGTTCTGTTAGAATACCAATACATGTTTACCAAAACCTGCAAAATTGCTGTGCCACTCCATCTCATACTCTTCCCATCAGATGTATATGAGGACTTCTCAAATATATACACATATTTTAAAAAGCCAAAGTCACTTATGTGTATTAAAAATCAAACCCAAACCGCAGATCGCTACAATTCCTGACCAACTCTTGTTGTATTTTAATAAGCTTGGGGAAAAAAAGTACACTGGGTTTTTAGGTTTATGTTGAAATATTTATGGCTTTTGGAAGCTGAAAACTGAAAATTTGTTGGTAGTTCAATTTCTGAAAACTAAAAATATTCATTTTTTCTAACAGAAAAGTCTTTAGTTTTCAGTGAAAGCCACCAAAATTTTGAGGAAAACTGGAACTTTCACACGAAAAATTCCACTTAGTTAAAAGCTTTTTTTGTTTAAATAATTTTAGAATTTTTCTTCTCCTCTACCCATGACATAAAACCACAGCTGTATATTCTGTTTCCCATATATAAGAATGTTTGGCTCCTCACCCACAACTAGCTCTGCTACCTTTCTTCTCTATCCCTGTGCCTCCCAACTCAATATATAGGTGTGTTGTTTCTAATTGTTTTGGTACCTTGCTTTCTATAAAACAATAACTAAATTTAGCCTTACATCTAGATAAACAAAACTAAGGGATGGAACTATGTGTTGTGGAGATGTAAGACAAAATACAGTGGAGAGCCCCATGGTCCTCTAAGAGCTAGGTCTGAACTACCAAATGCAGTTTCACATATTTTAGAAAACTTAAATCAAAACAGCCAAATCCCAGGAAGCCTGTCTCTTATTTATTTGGAATTTGTGGTAAATTGTATTCTATGAAGACACCCAAAAAGCATGAAACCAAAACTCACTTATGTCTTTCCCATAAAACACAAGAGATGTATTAAAATATTGTAATAAAACAGTGTTAGCATTTTCTTTTTAAAAAGTTATCTCCCTTTTCCGTGGGTATAGTAGGAAATACGGATTCCCATGACTAGCTGCAAACCCTCTACATCCCACAAAAGAGGCCCAATGCACATATACCTGATTGACTTTATAAAATATTTTGCCATATGAAATCCACTTGACTTGCTTTTTTCTCCCTTTGTTTCCTATTCTTCCTATAATTATCATCTGCCTTTTCATTTTTCTGACCCTTATCAAGCTCACTAAATCCTGCCCTCATCTTTCTCCATCTTTCACTGCAGTTCTAACCTTTTCTGTTCCATATTATGTTATCAGTTTCGTTTCACTCTCCTTCTACTCTTATTTACTCTCTCCCCTTTTCTGTTCACTCCATGCTACTTTCTATTCCCTGTTCTCACTTCCTTTCATATACTCTTCTCTTGTCCCCTTGGTCTATTTCTTTACTTTTCATCTCCAGCCCTATCAGTCCATTCTTGGCCCTTCCTCCTAAGTCTCTCCATTAAGTTCTCTGCTCATCTTTCAGGTAGCTTCCCCAAGGAATCCTATAGATCCTGATCCCATCAATCTATTCTTTGTCACTAATCAATTTTTTACATTCTCCAACCCATTCTGCCATTGATTCTGCTCCCAATCCACACTCCCTCCTTTGCATACCCAGTCACTTTAAAGATCTATTCCATTTCTGTCACTTCCTATCCTAGAGCATCACTCCATTCTCTGTCCACCAGCCCCTCAGTACATCCTCTCTGACCTCGCCGCCACAGCATCACGTTGTTCAATTGATTTCCTTCCCTTTGTCTCCCGTTGATTGATATGCTGCTCCTCAGGCTACTCTGAACAACTGGTCCTTTGCCTTCCCTAGCCTGTCCCCAGTTAGATTCTTTGCAAGTTATCTGTAGGCTTTATTATTTGGGGGAGGCCTTAAATGTTCATTTGGATACAGTATTCTTAGGCTTGGCAGAAATCAATTTTTATTTTTATAATTTCGATGGATAATACGGATGTTTATTTTAAAGCATTTTTTATCCATTTAAATTTTCACAGTTGCAGAAAATTGCAGGGGGTGGGGAATCAGACAATTATTTAATGACAATAGGCACCGAGCTTCAAAAAGTTTAAAGCTTTGTAAGCCATTAACACAAATTGTCAACATCACATGTCAAAACATACAAAATAAATATCCTTAAATCAGCACATCAGACCTGCTTTTATTATTCATTCACTAGTCCATTCGTAACAAGCCTAATTCAGAAGTCTAAATCACTAGAGTTTGATTCTAATAGGTTCTCCAGCAGCATTTTTCTTCCGTTGAATAGTTAAGTAGATTGTTATTTTCTTTCCCACAGTTAGGGAAGTTCCCTGTTGTAGTGATTTTTATAAAAGATATGATTAGAAAGTGAGAACACACCTCTTTTCCAATCTCAGGCCACGGTACGTAGCTCAGGCTTGGAAAATCCTTTTGTCCAGGACAAATAGAGGTGCTTTCCTGGTAAGCCTTTTGGAGCAAGGATCATCTTTTTAATCTGTGTATGTGTAGTGCCTAGCATAATGGGGTACTGGTTCATGACTATGGCTCCTAAGTAAAACACATAATAATTAGGTTCAGGTTTCGTGCTCGCTGGACAAGAACAATAGGGGAGGCAGGGTGAGAGTTTGGTGATCTCCAGCAAAGTAGGATCAAGTTGTCTGACAGAGTGTGTTCAGAGCGGGTGAGTGGAACTGGAGTAAAAAAACCTCAGCTGCCTCAAAAGTTGGCTAATGACTAAGCAGAGCAATAGAACTTAGGTAAGTCAGAGAGGAGGAGACCGAATGGGGAAGAGCGTCTGAGCTGATAGTCGAAGAGGAGGTGGATGGACCTAGTTGATGCAAGTAATGCCTTGGAAGAAGTAGGAGTAGGGCCAGTGCGAAATATGCCTGATATAAGCCTCAGTTGGAGTCTGGTGCCTGTTAGTCTGATCAGATTTATGGGGTTCTTAGAGAAGTAGAGAATGTCTGAGCTTTTTAATTATAATCAGGTAGTTCAAAGGAAGGTAGTTCAAGGCAAATTTAATTTTCCAACCAAGCAAGAGTATGCTGTGTACTAAAATAAACTAAACTATACATTACAATCTGATTATTTGCTTCTTCTGCAAAACACAATTTGATTTTAGGAATGAGATGGCCTTTCTAATTTGTTAGTCTTGCAATTATTGGTTATACTTCCTGGGCCAGGCGGGAAGAGCTAATTTGCAATGTATACAATATATTTTATAACATATTTTAATAAAAACCATACACAGAGGAAGTTGTGGATTTTTTGGTACATGAGAAAAATGTCTGGAACAAGTCAAGCCACTTGATTGGGTTTTTTCTTAGGTTTAACCAAAAAATAGCAACAAAACCTACCTTAATTGGCAAAGAATAATATTGAAGCCCCTGGCTCAAGGAGCATGAAGAACATGGAATATGTTACGGAATGTGAGAAACTTGGACATATACGAATGTATATGCGGTTTCGAGAAATCCTGGAAAGCTAAATATTCAGGATTTTCTTGAAAGATTGTGTTTTGGGTAATTTGCAGAAAGTTTGAGAAGTTTTCTTATTGGGAAAGTCCTCTTGTAAGTGGGTATAAGACAGGGGTGGGCAAACTTTTTTTGGACTGAGGGCCACATTGGGGTTGCGAAACTGTATGGAGGGCTAGGTAGGGAAAGCTGTACTTCCTCAAACATCCAACCCCTCGCCCACACACCTTGCTCCCCACGCCTTTACCGTGCTGCTCAGAGCGGCAGGAGCTCACAGCCACCCCACTCGGCCAGAGCCAGCCACATCGCTGCACTGCTTGGAAGGAGCGGCAGCCTGCAGCACTGGTGGCGCAGCGAGCTGAGGTTGCAGGGGAGAGGGGACAGCAGAGGAGGGGCTGGGGGCTACCCTTCTCAGCCGGGAGCTCAAGGGTCGGGCAGGACTATCCCGTGGGCTGAATGTGGCCTGCGGGCCATAGCTTGCCCACCTCTGGTATAAGAGCTTTAGAACTGATTCCTTAAATGTGCATGTCCACACTTCTGCTCGTGTTAAATGCATAGAAGCAGAAAATGTATCAGTTTGTTCACAAGAAGCTCTTAGCACTAGACTGCTCAGTAAAATGCATCATGAAGAGCTACAAACCTTGTTTAACACCACTTACACCATTGCTAAACATGATTTTGGTTTTTAGAGATCTTGAAATGCTCTACGTTGCAGGCCAATAGTGGCTTTAATCTTGAATCAAACTCTTGATACCTCTACAGGGAAAGGCTTTGTAGAGGCAACTGCAAAGTAGCCTAGGAACTCAACTCAGAAATGCGTATAGAAAATTAGGTTTATTCCTGTACTTCCTGGTGGCTCCTCTGATAAGTCTGTAGCTGAGTAAAAGTTGGTGAACTTGGTGTATATCAAATATTTGCAGGACGGAAGCCTTTGTATTCTGTCTTCTAACACACTTGATGGTATTACACAGAGAGCAAGAACAGCTGTAGGAATGGTGGGAACTAAGGTGACCAGATGTCCCGATTTTATAGAAACAGTCCCGATTTTTGGGTCTTTTTCTTATATATGCTCCTATATAAGAGCCTATAAGGTGAAATTCTGCCCCTATTTAATGTCTTGCCATTAACTTTAGTGGAGTTTTGCCACTGATGTCAGTGGAAGCAGGATATCACCCCAGGACATGATGCAGATGCAAGTGAGGCTTTCCAGCCCCATCAAGTTGCTCCCTACTAGTCTGAAGGAGGAGCAGGAACAAAATGTGTTTTTGTACACTGTCACACTGCACACCTTGCAGCATTAGTAGAGGACCAGACTCAAGATCTCATGTACTCTTCAGAATGCTGGATCAAAATTCTGCAACAAGATCCCCGGATTCTGCTGCATTGTGGTGGATATTCTGCCTCAGCCTCAGATACAGTTTTTAAATCTCTCTTTTTTGCCCTTTTCAAGGCAGTTTGGGACTGTGGGAAAAGCATATTAGCTAGATGTTTCTGCTGAAATGATCAACAGTGAAATATTTAAGACTATTGTCAATTTAAATGTCATCTTTAGGCCTCAACGTATACACTTCCTAGAGATGAATGGAACAGTTCACACATATCTCAGAACTATTGTTTCCTGCTATGTACAGTCAACATTGCACTGCTTTAAGATCGCCTTACATTTACAAAATTATCTTGGAAACCATGTGGGCTAGAAAGGTCTCTTTTTTTAAAAAAATGAAAGTTTATGTTCCAGATCGTAATTTTCCCGAAAGGAGTAGATTTTGCATTAGAGGAATTATAGAGTATATGAAACCCTGAATAGACTAGTGCAAATCTATATGATAAGATTCAGGTTTCAAATCAAATGGGCTTTAGTCTTAATATTTAGGTATTAGAATTGTTGTTTAAATTTAAAACATATTATTAGTAGAGCTGGGCAGATTTTTTCAGACTACACTTTTTTTTGCCAAAAAATGCAGATTCATGAATTCATGATGACTTTGCCGAAACGTTTCTGTTCAAACTGCTTCCCCGCCCCCAAAATGTGAAAAAATTGAAATGATTTGATTTTATTATTTGAAATAATTTTCTTATTTGAATTTCACTTCACTTTTATTTAAAAAATGTCAATGAAACAAAACAAAATGAAAACGTATGGGGCAGTGGCATTTCAGTTTGCATTGAAATAAGGACAAAACTAAACCTATAAGACTAGACTGGAAGCAGACACACTAAAATCAGAAGCATAAACATGAGAAACTCTGGTACAGCAATCTAAAATGTAAAAAAACAAAATTCAGAGAAATATTTTAGCTGATCACAGCAGCAATAGATTTCATTTAAAATTAGCCAAGACAATAAGACAAAAGCCAAAAAAATGAGGCAACTGCATTGTGTCAGGTAGCTGAATTGTCTATATGCAAAAATTGTACCAGTTTAACTGTACTGGTGTAGTTAAAGCAGTACAAACCCTCTAGTGTGGATGTAGTTATACTAATATAATAGTGCTTCTAGAGGTATTCTCCTTCCCTTTGGGAATAACTTATAAGCTATACCAGTGTAAGGAATGTATATATCTGCATCCACATTAGAGGATTAAACCACTATAAGAATACAGGTAAAATATCACACCCTCAACTGAAATAGTTATATAGGCATAAAAATTGTGCAGACCAGGCCTTAGTTATCTGTGCACAAGTGATGAGAATTTTTTTCCTGAGCTTGACTTAGCAATAAATCTCAGCAGCTCCATCCTAGTGGATTTGACTCAGAGGAAGTACATTTCCAGGTAAGCAAGTACTTACTGAAATGTAAACTCTACTGGATTGTCTGTTGCCCTTCTATGTTTTTGGGAGTTTTTTATCAGTCATTTTTATTTTTGAATTTTGGCAAAATTCTTGTTTCCCATGTGACAGATAATATTTGTTTAAAGTCTGTGTTTAGCAGTTTGCTAAATGAAAACCGTGAAAATAAAATGTAGTTTAGATGACAAATTGCATTATTGACTGAACCAGCTCCAGGGTGCAACATGTAAAAACAGATCATGAGATTTTTTTGCTGGGAGTCAGTTTGTAAACAATAATGATTTTCAATCCAGACTGTAAATGTATTTGTTAGTTTTTGCAAAAACTGGGAATACTTTCTGCATTTGTAAATTACATCATTGACAAAGGGGGATTCTTAACACGCAGAAGAGATGTGGGGAGGAAAAAAGATGAAGATTTTAATTTTAACTATGCTACCAAAATTAAGAGGAAGAATTGAGCTTACATTTCTGAGTCATCAGATTAATGTTTATTCATTGGCAGAGACTGAAGAACCATTTCCCCTCGTATGTTATCTCCATTCAGAAGTTGAAAGTACAAGCAACTTCTGTGGAGAGAAATCAGCGGGAATCATTGTACTAAAATCCCATTGCAGACCCTCTCTGGCATATCTTTCTAATGCTAGGAGCACTAAGAATTGCCATTCATTTTTGTTTGTTATTAATCTTCCACTTCGAGAGAGAGAGAATTGAAAGACTTGTGGCCTGGAATGGAAAAGAGTGAGACTTTTTTTCCCCCTTCAAGCCATTAAATCATCAAACAAAAATCTTGCTAATTGTTTCAGCCCCAGAGCCAGCATTAGGCAGTGTGGGACCAATTAGATTAATATAACCTTTTTGTTGGCTGTCAGTTTTTCTTAATCCTTGGACAACCATAACTCCCTAGGGAAAATGGATTTAATTAGGCTTCTGCAACCTCTTGTCCCCTGTTGGAGTATAGTTATGAGATTATGGAATACTGTATCAGCTGCATAGCTAAACTAGAGTGAGATTTTGTGTTTAAAGTGCAATTTAAATAATTTGTTAAACAGGAAATGCACAGATTTGTTTTCAAACGGGATTGTTGAATAAGGGGTAAAAACTTTGATTTTTTAATACTTTTGACACTTGCTTCTGCCATATTTTCAAAAAATGGGCCCTTTAAAATTTTTTCCTACACATAATAGTCTGGAAATTAAGAGATTTCCAGTGCAGGGAGGTTCAGCCTACGTAGAAGTACAACACAGGGTAACTTGTGCCAAAGAAACAACCAAATAATCCTGCTCTAAGCAGTTTACTTTATTCACTGTAACATTTGTTTTTCACCAATGGAGGCCAATGGTGCACTGCATCTTTGGACAACTTCCCCTTAAAAATACTCTTGTTCTGAAGTAAATGAACAGAACTTTTTACAGTTATCTGTGTAGAAAGTCTCCCTTCTTTATTCATGTATCTTTCAGATAGCCATACAACAAAGAGAAAAGAAGAAATGCTGGAAACAGAAAACCACTGCAAACAAGTTTCTAAACAAGAAAGATCAGATGTACAAAGTCAAGATTGGGCTGGTGCTAGTCCAGTGCTACCAGAGGCTGCCCAATTTACAGCACAGTAAGAGCAGTTACTTTATATTTTTTGTACTTCAAATGCATGATGATGCGAGCTGTTCTGTTATATTAAATAGAATTGAAGTTAAACTTTTAATTAACCTCTCTCTCTCTCTGTTTTATTGAGAACAAGAAAAAAGTTCCTCATAGTAGTTTTGAAACATTTTTGTGTCAAGTTACCAGGGCAGCAGGCAAAGGCAGATAATCTACCGGGTAACTTCCCAGCAAGATAGTTCTGTCTTGCAAGTTATAAGTGGACCTGAGGCTTCAATGCAAGATGAAATACCTGTGGACGCGATGCATGTGTTCATTGATGAGCATGGTAAGTTTATGCAGCTGTTAACTATTAGACCATGAGGAGAGATTTCTAAAGGGAACTCAGAAGTTATCTCAGACCTGTTTTTGTCTGACATTCAGAATACTGTGGAGTTGAGTATATTTTTCTGATACTTTAAAAGACAGGTTTAGTGTGTTTTTTGTGAATGTTGAAGATCCCATGGAACTTCTTGTCTGAGTGGGGAATTGTGCCAATGTGCTTAGCTAAAAGGTTCCCATCCCTTGCTGTCAGATCTTTCAGTGGAGTGTGAACAGGTGATGGTTTAGATGGCAGCCATCTCCCATCATATTGGGACCGATTTCATTCAGAATGGTGGTCTGCTACCCTCTCCAGGACATTGAACAAATGGACTCCTTTCCCCTCAGTACCTGACTTTGGTGCAGGGAACTCCACAGGGACAACAGGCCACACCAAGCAGCAGGGCCACTCCGTAGCTACTACTGTAGGCTGTGGGCTGAAATAGTTTTAGTGACTGTTGTGTTTCAATGCCATCTGCCTTGTGGGGTACTGGCCAAGTGCATTTCTATAGTAGCAGATGCACAGGTCACTTAGGTTCACATCAAATCACCCTTTCAGGAAGCACAAAAGAAAATCCCATGTCACTGGGTTTCATGGCTCCTGGGATCCATTCCTTTTCCCCCTCCCAGTCCTGTGTAGCATCACTGCAGCCCCTTGCATGGTGTGGACCCTCGTTCTGCAGGTGCGTGGGAGGGCAGCTGTGGACAGGCCAGGGGAGTAGTATGGCCTGTAGGTCAGTAAACTCTGCCTATTCTCTGGAGAACAATTGCCTTGTGGATATGTTAGGTAGGAGGTGGGGATGGGACAAGCAGTAGACTGTGGCTACTCACCTTTGGCCTGATTCTCCACTGCCTTGTACCTGTCATCTGTATTTCTGCAACATGAACAAATCAAAATGCTCCACTCCCTTATACTTCTGGTAATGTTTTACAGTTACCGTGCACTCCTATGAATGGCTACACAGTATTTAAGGTACTGGTAGATCAGCCCTCCCCGCCCCGCATGTTTAGATTGAGGCAGGAGTCCATTTCTTCATTTTCACAGAGCTCTCTTATTCTGTTCTTGCAAAAAGGAACAGAATTTTGTCCTTAATATCTGTATTTTTGTGGCTTTGTCTCGGGCTTTACAGTGTTTATTTTAACATGTATTTGTTCTGTGATGTTTTAAAACATGTCCACACTGCCAATCACAAATATAAAGAAGCAGTTAGAACATTTGGTTTACAAATGTTTTTTGTTTACAAAAGATTTTTTGACCTAGAAAGCCAGATTGCTACTAAATTGTAGGTGTAAACAAATAATTTACATCACTTAACTAATCCTTTTATGTTTTTAAAGGAGAAATTAGATCCTGCTATTTAAAGGCTGGCAGTCAAAAGGAAGGAAATACTCGATATCAGACATCAAATTATGATTGTATTTCTCATGCTCAGTAAGTAAACTCTTATTTTTAGACGTTAGACTTTTCAGTGCTGGAGGCTACAAAGCTGATTCTAGCTGTGAAGGAGACGTGACGAGGAAGAAATGTGCTAATCTGTTTTAGAGATGTCAAGGCATGCAGATTTTTTTTTTATTTTATGTAAAAGGAGAGAGGGGAAGCGACCATGTTGTAAGGATATCTATAAGGAAAAGGAAAATATCCCCTATTGTGTGTTTTTCTCATCAGCCCGTAATACTACTTAATATTTAGAGCTGTCTTTGGGGCTCTAATTAAAACACATTGGGGTAGGTCTGAACTTTCAGCTTTGTCCTGTTGCTTATCTGGCCTTGCCTACCGGCCTTTTATGGATCTCACCCTCATGCATTATGTCAGCAAGTGAGCATGCTTTTGCAGGCTCTAGCATATGAACGCTCCTCACTGTCTGAAATACATAGTGGCCATCATGCCACTTCGGAACAGCACCTAAACAATGTTTTTTTTTCTCAAATTGGTTTTAAAATGACCTGTGTTGATTCTTCCTGTTTCCCATTGTTCTCCTAGCCCCTTATCTGTTATGCTCCATGTCTCTCAAAATTTTTGCATAAAAGTTCACAAAGGTGGTCTTATGATAATATTTGGATGTTTTTTATATGTTGTGTTGTACAGCACTCGATCCTTCTCCCCTGGTCCTGAAGTTCTCCATGGGTCGTGAGGCATAACTATTGTTCTAAAACTTGTTTTAAAAATGAATGCGATGTTGGGCATTCGGAGTAGACTTTGCAAAGATGCTTGTGTTGCCATGCTAGGAACAGTGTTAGCTTAGTGGAATGTGTTACAGGATGGTCTGTCCCTTTAAGGTCCTAGTACCAGCAGCCCTTTTCAGACTCAGCTGAAAGGTGTCAGGTGTTTTTTAAAGGGCTGAGAGAGCTGTAGGAGGGACATGGGTCCCTGCAGTAGGCCCTGAAGCAGGGGGGATTGAAGGGAAGGCATGTCCTCTTTTCAGTACTGACAGAGGCAAGAGGAGAAAGCCTCTGGAAACGGTTGCCCGTGCTTTGTTTTGATGTTTTGCTTAACTTTTGTATTTGAGTTAATAAAAGGTGCCCAGAGGGAAGGATCTGAAAGTTACTTGGGCCTGGCATTGTTTTTCATGGGTTGGTGGGGGAGCCCACTAGGGCCTGCAAATGCCCTTTTACTTTCAACTGTCCTGAAGTTATTTTCTGTGGACTAATGAAGAGCTGGAGCCTGAGTTGAGAGCACACTATACACTAGGACTTCAGTAGTCAAGGGACTTTTAACTCTTCTTTATCCCCAGTCTGCAGTATAGCTATTGTAGTCTGTGGTATGGAAGTCTGCATTAAAAAGAAGGGGTTGGGCTTTTGAGCCTGTGTAGTTGTGAATCCACTGATCCTACCCACGTCCCAAGAGACCTCCAAGTGCTGGAGTACAGGAATCCCAGCAGAGAACTATTCTGGCATGCACACGAGATGTGGGCTCTTCATAACCTATGTTGCCTTACACTTCCTACTCCAGAATCACTGCATGCAAAAGAAGAGTGTCACATATGAGAATAGCTTTCAGTTGTATTTCATAATTTACTGCACGTGGTCTGGGAATTTTCAGTGATTATGATCAGTGTCGTTTTATAATTATATTCTTAAAGCCTGTTCCTGTTGTCCCAGGGTAGCGTCAATGATGCTGAAATCTTGATTATGTCATCACATCACAGAAGCAGTGCTGGACTAGAAGGTTGCTTCTTCCTGATGCTGTGTTCTTTTTTGTTGTTCATATCTGTCTTGCCTCTGCTGCTTTCTCGCTTGTAGAGATGAGATGAGCAGGCTGAGCTGAGAGCAGAAGAGTTAATTAATAATGTGTAAAGAGTATGTGAGAGCATGTCTCAGTCTGAAGGAATTTGTACTCTTTTCTCTGCATACTCTTTGAAGGTGGAAAATACACCTTCAGGGGCTTGGCTGGATTCAAATATCAGCCACTGTCACCCTGCATTGGCTCAACACTTTCATGATATGGTCTGGTAGAATCTTCAGCTCATGAATATGTGATCTGCTAATGCGTATGCCCCAGGGTTGTCATTCTTCAATTTTATGGTTATATCGCTTTTGTCTTTGGGGCAGGAAATTTGCTGAACATTTTTAAAGCTAGAATTTTAATTCTTTCTGTTGTTCAATTTGTTTTGAGATATCCCGTTAATTCCATCAGGGTTTAATAGGAGTCAAAAATCTGTTTAAAGTTTGGTCCAAACATTCCTGTTTTCTATATCAAAATCTCACGGTTTTTAAAAATAATGTTTTTAAAATTTAAATGACACATAAAGAGAGTCTTTAAACGTAAATAATGTATTGTCTTTCCTTCTTAACAACTGTCTGACTGGTTCTTCTTGTTTTCCTGAGTTTGAAAAGGAGTTGCTTGCACATGGTCCGATAACTGATTAATTCCTCACTTAGATACATGTTTTATACTCATGGCTTCTGATGTTAGTAACCAGTCATAACAAGATAGTAGGTTTACATATTGGTCCATAAAACATCTCATTGTTCATATCACAATGGTATCAGGCAGTTAATATAGTTAGGGCTTGCATTTAGATGCAAAACATTTGTAAATAAATGTCTCAAAGGAAGCTTGTCCCTTCTTTAGCATTTGAGGGACAACAGAGGTTTTCACTGTCAAGGAGAAACATGAATTAGAAGTAACCAATTTCTTCTGCAGACACTTTTGAGCATAAATGTTCTGAAAATTTGAAAACTTTAGAGCAGGAGTGGCCAACCTGAGCCTGAGAAGGAGCCAAAATTTACCAATGTACATTGCCAAAGAACCACAGTAATACGTCAGCAGCCCTGCATCAGCTCCCCTCAATCCAGCTCCTCCTGCCCGCTGGCTGCCCTGCTGATCAACACCACCCCCTCCTTCCAGCAACCTCCCGATTAGCTGTTTCATGGTGTGCAGGAGGCTCAGAGTGGGAGGAGCGAGGGCACTGCAGGCTCGGGAGTGGACGAGAAGGAGTGGAGTGGGGGTAGGGTGACCAGACAGCAAGTGTGAAAAATTGGGACGGGGTAATAGGAGCCTATACAAGAAAAAGACCCAAAAATCAGGACTGTCCTTATAAAATTGGGACATCTGGTCACGCTAAGTGGGGATAGAGAAAGGGGTTGAGCAGTGAGCACCCCCCGGCACATTGGAAAGTTGGCGCCTGCAGCACCAGCCTTGGAGTCAGTGCCTATACTAGGAGTCTCATATTCACTTCTGAAGAGCCGCCTGTGGCTCCGGAGACACAGATTGGCCACCCCTGCTTTAGAGTGTTTATAAAAGTAATCAGTTTCAGTATTCAGTTTAAGCTCACACAAAGAATTCTAAAATTCTTTGTGTGAGCTTAAAATAAAAAGATTTCTCTTCTCAAAGAGGAGAGGTAAAGAGACCCACTTTTTATATCTTTGTTTATAGCTCTGATAACACATCCTAAGCATCACTCATCTGACTGAAGAGCATCCTCACATTCTTTTACACTCCCACATTTCTTTCCAAAACATGAATATTCTAAAAGGTTTTTTGAAATAAAGCATATGTCTGTATCAAACTGGTGTTCTGTACAAGGGGGAGGTGTCTGGTTCTTTGAGACGACACACTGTTTGGTTGTTTGCCTTTTGACCAAATGATTCCTTGATTTACCACATACCACTCATAATACATTTACAGTTGAAGACTTCTGTCAAATATTCTACACAAGCAGTAAATCAGAATAACTAACAATTGCATAATCTTCAGAAACATAGTATAAAATAATATAGAATATTAAAGCAAAATAGAAGTTATAAAGCTGCATTCCAGATTCAGTGAAAACACATTTATAAGTAATAAATATGGTTTTATGGCTGAGGAGGTGGTGTTTTCCTTGATATTTTTCGTGCCTGTCTGTGGTTGACAGAAAACAGGTATTTACATGGAATTTCCTTAATATCAGTGCAAATATTTCATCTAATTAAATCACTAGTTTTAATTAGCACATTAGCAATCCTGTTCTCAAGCATATGTGTGTAAATTAATTGTAAATATCTCATAAAATTCAGTAAAGGTGAAACCAAGCACATAGCTTACAATTACAATAATAAATATAATAATTGTATCAATAATGATTTTTGCCTCAATAGTGAGTTCTATCCCCTGCAGTAGTGTGAATTGGGCCAGAAGGTTTAGCTCAGTGTCAGTTACTGAATTATCCAGTAGTAAACTGCTCTTTATTCTTGCAACACCAAGCTAATATATCCCCAAAACATATTTAATTGCTTGTCTGAATTGTGCTCTATGTACTCATTAGGATTCTTGTTAAGAGCTTGGCCTTCTAATGTAAAAATATGTCAATATTTGTTACCTTCCAGTAACACGGCATTTCTGAATGTGTGTCTGAAATATTGCCTTCTAAGGGTTCTTTCTGTCTTTTTAAATGACTAAGAACATAAGAGATTGATTAACTACTATGTGGACACATTTTACCTCCTGGTTTCACATCAATCAAAAACTGAATTCAGTTACTGCAAACTGCTGCACTTTTTGCAAGTTATAAGTGGCAATGTGACACACTGTCAATGAACCTCTCTTCAGTAGGCCAGAGACAAACAAAGGGTAACCAAATATTCAACTTCTCTAGTCTAGAGAAGT
>ML677386.1:9885412-9911293 GCA_007922305.1 Dermatemys mawii | reverse complement strand
TGTCTCTGGCCTACTGGAGAGAGGTTCATTTTAGAATTAAATAATGGACTTCAAAAGCCCGTTCATGCCCCCTCTCAATACTTCATGTTTAGAAAGACAAAAAAAGGTGAATTAAAACAAACTTGAGGTTACTAATGTAAAAGCAAGCTGAGTATTTTCATAGCATGTCTAGATCTTTCTGCTAACGCTGAAAATGTATTGCTAATTTTAGTGCTAGTGTAAAATTACAAGTTTAATGGTATTTGAAGAAATCTTGAACATAAAATCCAATATCTAAATGTGAACGCACAGAATACTTGGCTGCAATCACAGAATGATCTCTGAAACATTGTATACGTCAACCATTCCGCTTTCCCTCACATTTTCCTTTGCCATTTAAAATGATTTTGCTGCTTTTGGTGAATCTTTAGTGAAAGTTCTAGTACTTGTATATATTCCTAAACTACTGAATGAGCTATCCAAACTTCCCATGGCATTTGTAAAGAGCTTGAAGCAGCTCGCAGGTCTGTTAACACCGCAGTTGTATTTGCACTGTGAAATTTGGCTGCTTAGACGTTGGTGGTGATGATGAGTCAGTGATTTTTTTGTATCACAACATCTTACCCTAAATGTGTTCACATCTTCTGGCATGTCTACACTTCAGTAAAAGATCCGTGGCTGGCCTGGGTCAGCTGACTTGGGCTTGGGCTGCAGCACTATAAAATATCAGTGTAAATGTTTGATCTTGGACTGGAGCCCAGGTTTTGAGGCCCGCCCCTCTCAATGAGTTCCAGACCTCGGGCTCCAGCCCAAGCCCGAATGTCTACACTGCAGTTAAACAGGCCCTTAGCCTGAGCCTCTTGGCCCAAGTCAGCTGGCACGGGCTGGCGACAGGTTTAACTGCAGTATAGACATACCGTAAGAGACGGATGTATTGACAAAAGATATGTTGCAGTTTTTCACACACAGTATTTGATTAGATGTTACTTAGTGATGAAATATCATGGTATTCTGCTCCAGCCCCACGTAGGGTGACCAGATAGCAAGTGTGAATAATCAGAACAGGGTGTGGGGGGTAATAGGCGCCTATATAAGAGAGAGCCCCTATAAAATCGGGACATCTGGTCACCGTACCTCCGCAATGGCTACTGCACTTTGATCTGTGGGAATGGATAATTTGTCAACATCACCTTAAATGACTGCCAGTGCAAGGTTATATGCCCCAAAATTACATGAGTCAGCATCATTCTCAGAAGTGCAGTTTTTGCTTGTAGTGTTTCAGAGGCTAACTTACTGATTTTAGACCCAAGTATAGGTGTGCCCAAACACTTGATATTACCTATGAGCTTTGGAACATCTTTGTTTGAAATGGTGTGATTCCTACCCAAGTCATCTGTAGTTGCATCCATTTATAACATTTTTGCCCTTTAGTTTCGGGAAAGAGGTTCAGTTAGCAAATACTCCTCTTTGGGATATGTGAGCTAACTTGTATCTTTAGTCTGTCTCCTTTCTGAAGTATTTAAACTCTTGCAAATGGAATAGAATCCATGCAGGACAGATTCATGACACACCTGCATTGATATCGATTGGTACAGAGCCAATATCTGCTTAGAATGGTTTGTCCTTCAAAAATGGTTGCTAATCATTATGCAACCTTCTTTGGCCCAAAAGTGTTTTGAGTCATTCGCTCAGATATAGGCTTAAGTGGCAGACACGTTTTTGCAGTTCATTATCATTATTTGTATTACAATAGCTGGAGGCTTCAACAGTGCCCATTGTGCTAGGCACTGTACAAAGTCACAGAAAGAGATAGTCTCTGCCCAGAGGAGTTTATAATCTAAATTGACAAAGGGTCAGAGAAAGGGGTATAATGTATAGGCTGAAGATTGAGAGTTGGAGCCTGGAGAAGGTAAGTAGGGGAAGGTAACTGCCTGAAGTATGAGACAGAGCTGTGAACTCAACTCAGCTCCCTTGAATCCATGTCCAGTGTCTTCACCCCAAGGCCATCCTTTCTCTCTAAATGACCCTTGGGTGATCCTTTTAAGACCCTTGTAAAAATAAACAGAAAAATGTGCAGGTTTATTCAATTCTTGATTTCAAATTAAGAAACCAAGGGAAGTTTCCTTTTACACACTATGCTGTGTTAAAGGGACCTCTGGGGAGTCATTAACTCTGAACTCTTCACTCATGCTGTTAGATGAAGCCCTGGCACTAAACCTAGGCTGCCAATAGGCCTTGTGATAGTTTATAATGTGAAATTAATTCCAACAGAAAGAGAACTCTGTTAATCTCTGGTTTAATTTGTTTTGTCTGTTTGCTTTCACAGTCAGCTCTTTCTTCAGCAGCAGTAGGAATCCTAGCCTAAAAAGAACTAATTGCAGCAAAAATAGTGTTTCTAACTACTAAGAAAAGAGTTAATTTAAAATATCCTTCCAACATAGCTTTTAAATGCTGTAAAATGCAAATGTTTCCTGCCTGGGTCTCATTTGATTCACATTCACTTTCATAAATTAAATAGCTTCTGAGTGCTTTGTTCTGTATGAAAGCATCTATCTAAACACCTTAGCAGCAACATGCATCTTCTGGAAAAGTGCATTAATACTTTACAGTTTTCACCTCTGGTAAATTCCCCAAACACCTTATGAATGTACCTTTGCACTTCAAACTTATGTTGAAATAGTAACATACACTGTTTGCAAGTTGTTCAGTGCTGAAAGATGCTATATCATTAAAGCAGCTATTTTTTCCGCTCAACAAGGTGACTCAAATGACAGAGACACCCTACAGCCATAGTAACAAGCTGCTGATTCTTACTATTAGTGAAAAACTCATGTTGCCCTTTGACGAAGGTATGCATTTGCTCCACTGCACAGATTTTGAACTCTGTGCAATAAAAATACAATGGGATCTCTGGGGATTAAAGGAGAAAACTCAGGGACTCAAACCCACCCAGTTTTGGGATTTGATTATTTCATATAGATTTATTCTTCCAGGGCCCTTTTAAATGTAATTCGATAGGAAAGGTTGAGCATTAATTTATTTTTTGTGGGTAAAATTTATACTTCTGTGCTGCTTTGAATTTTAACTTTACTTGTAAGTCATAGATTTTCCTAAATCAAACACAATTCTGTTGCCATCTCTCTGACATCTATGCTGTAAACAAGAGGGAAAGGATTTGTAACATATTACCGTATATCCATTTACAATCTCTTCTAGATTTCCAGCTGCTACAACATCCATTCTTGCATTTTTAACAACAGGGGATATGGATCTTTTGTCTGTGAGGGGACCATTGCCACACGATGGCAGCAAAATCCTGTGTAGGAACAAAAGTATCTACAGCTATACAGTAGTTGGTGCTTAGTCTGGAAGATCATTAACAAGGTTGCTTTACCTTTTTTTTTTCCCCTCATGGAAGAACTGAAATGAAACTTTAAAATCACATGCCTTTCACACATTCCATGCATTTGGGAAGTTATTTTGCCTTAACATTGCTGAGGTCACTGTTAAGGTTTTTCCTCTTTCCTTTCATTCTCTCATTTTTTATCCTTCTGGGAAGAGACAATATTCTGGCTGTGGCACATTACAATTCAGTGAGTTCAGCTCGACACACACATTTTCCATTAAGTCTAAAAACATATAAAATGCTCTATAGAGAAACACCACCAGTTCATTACTGATATTCTAGGAATCAGGACATGAGGAGCAACACTGTGGCTAAATGGCAGGTCACAGATTGCAGAGTGTTTTTGATTTCTTGCAAGAGGAGTACAAAGAAAAGTGAGATGATTCCCAGGAAAAATATTTTAAACCCCTCCCCCCTCCTATTTTTCTGGAAAATTTATGATAAGCCACGGAACTTCAAATCATACAACTAAAAATCTGTAATTATTCAAGTATTATTCATTTTTTACTTTATTTAAACTCAGACCAGATATTCCTCATTCTTTCTACTGTTAAGGTGAAACGCTCTAAGGGTACATTTACAGTACGAAATTAGGCCGATTGTCTTGAAGTCGATTTTTAGAAACAGATTGTATAAAGTCAAGTGCATGCGTCCCCAGTAAGCACATTAATTTAGCGGAGTTTGTCCACAGCACCGTGGCAAGCGTCGACATTCCGAACGGTGCACTGTGGGTAGCTATCCCACAGTTCCCGCTGTCCCTACCAGACGCCATTCCGAGCGATGCACTGTGCGTAGCTATCAAATCCCCGCCAGACTTCATAGCTGCAACCCTGCAATCCTGATCTGCACGTTCTGCTGCTGGATCTGCCATCCTGAGCTGGAAACTAGCTGCATTTTGCACAATAGGCTTGAAAGCCGCCCTCGTCATATGTATGACTTTTAACCATACTCGGAGAAGCAATGCAATGTTGCTTTGCTCGCTCCCGCTGCTGCAACTCTGCCATCTGTTAACAAGCTCCATGATGCCCCTGCCTCCATGAAAGCAACGGCATACAAGCATTTCGTGCCCTTTTCCATGGAATCCCCATGCTGATGCTATAGCACTGCAAGCATGGAGACCACTCAGATCACCACAGCAGTTATGACCATTGCCAACTTCTTGCGCATTGTCGTGCACTTTAGCCGGAACCTGCAAAAGAAAGTGAGGAGCCACAGGAGCACTGTGACGAGAGTGATGAGGACATGGACACAGACTTCTCTCAAAGCATGGGCCCCACCAATTCGGAAATTTTGGTGGCAATGGTGCAGGTTCATGCCATGGAACGCTGATTCTGGGCCCGGGAAACAAGCACAGACTGGTGGGACCGCACAGTGTTGCAGGTCTGGGATGATTCCCAGTGGCTCCGAAACTTTCACATGCGTAGGGCCGCTTTCATGGAACTCTGTGACTTGCTTTCCCCTGCCCTGAAGCACAAGAATACCAAGATGAGAGCAGTGAAGTTGAGAAGTGAATGGTAATAGCCCTGTGGAAGCTTGCAGTGCCAGACAGGGACTGGTCAGTGGGGAATCAATTTGGAGTGGGCAAATCTAGTGTGGGGACTGCTCTAATGCAAGTAGCCAACGCAATCATTGACCAGCTGCTATCAAGGGTAGTGACTCTGGGAAATGTGCAGACCATTGTGGATGGCTTTAATGCACTGGGGTTCCCTAACTGTAGCAGGGCTATAGACGGAATGCATATCTCTATCCTGGCACTGGACCACCAGTGCAGCGAGTACATAAACCGCAAGGGGTACTTTTCAATGGTCCTGCAAGCACTGCTATCATTGAAAAGTACCCCATTGGTGGAGTCTACGGACACCAGTAGTGGTGGAGGCCCCCCGAGAATTGCATGCAGCTCATCATAGAAGCAGCATGTCTGGGGCTGTGTACCAGAGCGTCCATTTGCCTCTTTGATTTTCTGGTATGCTTGCCTAAGCGCCTTAATTTTCACGCGGCAGTGCTGTCTGTCCCTGTTATAGCCTCCCTCCATCATGGCCTTGGAGACTTTGGCAAAAGTATTGGCATTTCGTTTGTTTGAATGGAGTTCTGCCAGCACAGATTCCTCTCCCCATGTAGTGATCAGATCCTGCACCTCCCGTGTGGTCCATGCTGGAGCTCTTTTGCGATTCTGAGATTGCGTGGTCTCCTGTGTTGATGAGCTCTGCATGGCAACCTGTGCAGGAGAGCGTGTCATGCTGGCCAAACAGGAAATTAAATTCAAAAGTTCCCAGGGCTTTTCTTGTGTACCTGGCCAGTGCATCCGAGTTGAGAGTGCTGTCCAGAGCGGTCACAATGGAGCACTGTGGGACAGCTCCCAGAGGCCAATACCGTTGAATTGCGTCCTCAGTAACCCAAGGTCGACCCGGAGATGTCGATTTCAGCACTACTGCCCTTGTCGGGAAGGAGTACAGAAATCGACTTTAAGAGCCCTTTAAGTCGACAAAAATAGCTTCGTCATGAGGACAGGTATAGGGTTATATCGATTTAACGCTGCTACAGTTGACCTAAACTTGTACTGTAGACCAGGCCTAACATAATCGTAACTGTAATACAGCTACCACTGCATCCACAATACATAATGTTGTTTTAAAGAAACAATATCAAATCAAATTTGGATCAAGATTTAGATTGTTGCAAAATATTTTCTCACACTTAAAACTAATTAAAATATTTTCAGGACTTTTTGTATCTTCTAATGGGAACAGTGGATTTTAAAACAAATACTTCCCTTTTATTTTAAAACAAATAAATACTCTGTTTACATTGTGGCACTGAGAACCTGAAAGTGAAATTGCCTGTTAAAAAGGTTATCTAATTTCACTGATATTATTTCCTAGCTGAGAGAAATGCAGGAAGTAAACAGAGTACTACAGATGGCAAAATGCAAACTGTATTTTAAACTATTTAGGTTTTAATAATCTAAGTTGCTATTAGTAATATTGTTAAGGAAGCTTAAAATATGGGTTTTCGGCTGACAATGTCCAATCATTTTTAAAATGATTTTAAAATCATAATTAGTGACTTTATAGAAAAAGAGCAAAGTGCACTTCCTAAACTTCACATCTTTTTTCTTGTCTTCCATAATTAGTTTGATGTGCAATTATCTATTCTTCCTGGTGCACTGATTTTATATATTTCTACTTTCATTTTATATTTCAATTTGCCTTCTAATTTTTAAGAAGAAAGTCTTGTCATCTAATGTCATAATACATTAAATGTAAACCACCTATGGCTTAAAAAGAAAAAATCCTCATAACTGATGGGTTTAATGTCACTCGTTACTTATCTAGATGTATTAGCCGGATGAGTGCTGGAGCAGGATGTAAAGGAGGGAGGCAGCAGGAGAGCCTTGCAGATGAGGAGTAGATGCAGTGTCAATCCATTCTATGGGGCAGGAGCAGCGAGTTTTGTGAAGTAGCAGCAGGAAGACAACAGCAGTGAGAAAAGGAAATCTGTGCAGACATTGATTCAAGACTTATATCTTTTTACTATTGTAAATGCAATCTCCTGCATTAGTACAACAAACTGATAGAATTTGGAAGTGTACAAAAGGCAGGGAATTCAGAGAGATAGTTACTATGTTAGTCTGAATGGGCTTTTGTTTAACTTGGTCATTTAGGCCTCAGTTCAGGAAGGTACTTAAGAATGTGCCTAACTTTAAGCATGTGAGTAATCAAAGGAAGTCAAAAGGAACCAGGCTGAATTAGGACCGTACCCAGCGTTAAACTTTTAAAATACGTTTTTTCAATATATATCACTTTCTTTTTGGCTGCATGTTCCTTTGCTTAGTGGAGTTGTGGTTTTCCTCTGCATTTAAAAAAAGTAATTTTTGGCTAAAATATTTTAGTTGGATCAATTTACATGACTTCTTGCTAAGCTCATATGACACAGTTGTTTCAGTCTGGAGCACTGACTATAGGATCTTTCCATTTAATAGCTTATTATGCAAATCCCTTTAGTCAGGTTGTTTTTATTATTTAGCCACAATCATAATGTTAGCCACAGTATTTGCTATATCCTCTTCACATTCACACTGAAAAGGAAGGACCAGCCCAGGATTCAATAAAGAATCATTTACTTAATCGAGGAGTTCTTGACATTCTTAACTATGTGAATCACATTCTTAATAGAGTATCTTGTGGACTCCTTCCCACTTGTAAAGATGTACACTCCCCACGTGTAGAGGTATACACTCCTCACCCCTTCCTCATTGCAAAATATCTCAGTGGCCACAATGCTTACAATGGAAAAGTAATATTAGGAAAATATTTTATGTTCTTTCAACTGTAATTCAATACAGCAACACTAGATAAAGAGAAGAATCAGCACCATTTTTCTACCAGAAGGTGGTCATTGGATCACATTTTAAGAATCTCTCACTCTAACCTGCCAGAATATTAGCATACTCTGTCCATGCATTTATTGAACGGTATGAACACACTTGGGATCCATCAGGAGGGAGAAGTAGATTGTGTATTTTCTTCTAATGCAAACTTCTGTCTTGAGCTCATCTCAGATAACTTCAGACTCAAGGCTGGATAAGTAATGGAATGTGGACCAGCATGAGCTGTGTTATTGCTTAGACTGATTTTTGGCAAAAATTTTCAGTGACATAAAAAAAGTCATGAAAGACTAACAGGAAACTTATAACATAATTTTTCCAGTGTTGCATGGTTACAATAAAATATTTAGTGTTGTGCAATTGTTCAGTTAAATTGATGCTTGTTCCATGGAGTAATAGAACTGTATGCTGAGCAAAAAAATATAGTAGAATGTTAACCTCATTCAGATATCAACAGAGGGTGCTCTGTATCTTTCACATGACTCATGCATACGTAACATGGTTGTCAAATATATCTTTAGTTATTAATTTACAATTCAAAATTTAGTGTAATTATACCTTTTGCTTATATTAACGGTGAGGTTTACGGTAGATCTTGATAGCCTTAATTTGATTCTGCAAACGAGTGTATCTTCTGTTCATCAAGGCCCCATGTTACACCATGATGTTCAGCTTTATGTTACAATTATTCAGTAATTAGGGAGTGTTTGCTCCTATTTATACATTATATATTCTAATTTTATGGAACCCTGTTATAGGTTTATAAAAACACAAACAAAACTGTAGAATTTCTTCTTGTTATTCATTGTTAGTTTGATAGTGATGTGTCATCAGATATGGTGTACGTCTTTGAATATAAATAGTTTAAAAATTAAACTGTTCAGCATCATACAGACGGCATAGCATGTAAATGTGAGAATGATCAGAGCCATGTGGGACATAGGGAGAAAGACAACCGAGAAGGTGAGGACTAGGGGAGACTGGTCATGGAGGAAGCATGAGAAATAAAGAACAAGAAGTAGACTTGGTGAGAGTTTGTTTTTTTTTTAACCTATATTGATGTTCTCACCAAATGTAATCAATGTGCACACACAGGCATCTTTCCAAGAGCAGCACAGCCTCTATTTTTGAGTTGCTGTTTTTCCCACCTCTGCCTTCCCAGGTGCACTCACTCTGCCTCTCTGTTCCAACTGTCCTACTAGGCTTCTAAAGATCCTGACTTTCCCTCTGCTGGCCTCCGGGGTGTTGACAACCTCTGGAATTAATTACTTCCTGCCAGACACAGCTGGTGGGTGGAGTTGTGAGTCTGCTGCTGAGAGAAAATAGTCCATTGCTCCACTAGGCTTTCAGAGTTATCTTCTGGTCTAGTGGGAGAAGATTTGATCTCTAAGGGAAGGCTTGATCCTAGGGAGAAGTGTCATGAGTCTACAGTGGACATATTTTTGATTGGTAGGAAGCAAGGGCAAGGGATTCTGGCCAAAGGGTCATGGTGTGTGAGTGTAGTGTCATTCCAGGCCCTTATTAGATGCGGGATAAAAGAAAATAAACAAAAGTTAAGAATGAACCAGACTTCACTCAGCTTTTGCAAAGCAATGGCTAGGGAGGTTGGCAGACACTTTTAAAGAGATGAATTATGTAGACATAGCATGCAATGTTTCATTCTCTTTTCTGTATCTTACTGGACAGCCACTAAGCTGTTTACTTTCCCCTTTTGTCTGGCATATGCTTTAGGGATTTGTATGGAAGGTCTGGCTTACTGAAGTTGAAAGGATGGTCCAGTGGTTAGGAAACTAGCTTGGAACTTAGAAGACCTTTCCTCAATTCCTTGTTCTGCTGCAGACTTCCTGTGTTACTCTGGGCAAGTCACTTAGTGTGTGTGTGTGTCAGCTCAGCATCTGTAACATGGGGGTAATACAACTGCTCTACCTCACAGGGTGCTGTGAGAATAAATAAGTTAAAGCTTCTGAGGCCCTCAGATACTATGATAATGGGTGCCACATAAATACGTAGGATTGATAAAGGCTAGGAGATGCTGAGATTAGAGTGGGGAGGCAGATCCGGAGACCCCAGTTGTGTAGCTAATGCTGTTGCAAGCATTGCAAAGCATTATGGGAGGGGTTAAAGGCTTGAGAGTGGAATGAAAGATTTCTTTGCATGACACGAGGGACTGAGGGGGGCGGGGAAAAGAAGAATAGCAGAGAGAGAGAAAAGACAGAAAAGGGGTTAACTCTGCATTCCTGCTAGACCCAAAATAAGATGTTGATTTCAGCCAGCTCAAGGCCGCAGATATGCTGCTACCTGCCAAGAAAAAGGGGGAGCCAAGATTTCAGCCCTGCCCTAATGTGAGAAAGGAGAATCACAAAACAAAATGCACAGGCTGCAAAAGGAAGTGAGACTGACGAAGGCCAGCAAGAGAAAAACAGTCTGCCTTTGCGACCCTGGAGCCGGTGTGTTTTGGGGAAGCTGAAGAAACCACAAAAGACAGTCTGGATTGGAATACCGAGCAAAGGTCTCTGAAGGGGATGCCCTCAAGAGAACCCAAGGCATAAAAACCCTCCCAAGAGCAGAAGCAAGTTGGAGATTGGCAGCGGAACTCCAGGATGACTGGTGCACCAGTCAAAAGTCCCATCCACCCCCCTCACCCCATGATGGTACTCCTCAGGGCTGTCCAGCCTGGGTGGCATGTCTATGAGTATGAAAGTGGATCAGGGTTTGAGCACTAATGCTTCTTTCTTCCTTTGAGTGACATG
Source organism: Dermatemys mawii (assembly GCA_007922305.1). Taxonomy (NCBI): domain Eukaryota; kingdom Metazoa; phylum Chordata; order Testudines; family Dermatemydidae; genus Dermatemys; species Dermatemys mawii. The sequence goes on along the minus strand of ML677386.1, from coordinate 9,900,774 downwards.
GAAGCAGTTCCCACACTCACCACTGTCTTTTATTATTTTCTTAATAAAGCTTTAAAATTCAGTCACATGGTGTGTTCTCATCATCTCTGCTCCTACGATCCTGCAGTCTTAGCCTGATCAACTGAGGGCCAGGCAGATTGGCAACAGAAATCTGTCACATCCACATGACAAGTACTAGTGGACAATGATAGCATAGTCATACAGTGTGCCTTCAGCCCATTGAGGATGGATCACCTCTGGAGCTGAAAGAGTTAAATCCTTGAAATCTTTGCTGAGACTTCCAGAAAGGGTGCTGTGAAGGAGCGTATTACCTCATTAAGGGACAGCCAGGGGCTCACAACACACTGGGAGTAATGAAAGAGGCTCTCTACTTTGCCCAGGGGCTGGTCTATTTAAACAGGAACAGAGAGCTAAGCAAGAGCAGAGCTCCTCCTGGATTACACCCAGAGTTTTCTGGCTGTAAGATCCTGGCTGTTCCTTAAAGAAGTGGTACAGTATACATCTTCAGAAGTGCTTTTTATGATAGTGGCATTTCTGAAAAGAACGCTTTTCCATATTGGACTGGACTAGGGTCAACAAATAGCATTCACAAACAAGTGACTCTTGATCACTAGAGGCCTGGGATAGATTTTATCTGATGAGCTGGAAGGCTCCATGTCCCATTATGGATCCCATGAGCCATCCACACCTCCTGTTGTATTGTTTTAAATGGTATTGATATGACTCTTTCTAAAATTATTTAATTTCTTTTTTACCCCTGTGTACAGTGAAACACAGTTCAGTTCCGCTAGTACTACCACTTCGGAGAGTCAGGAACCATCTTCAGGAGATCATACTGCAAGTGTACTCCAGCAGCAGCTCTTACTGATGGTGGCACGAAGAACCCTTTCAGAAACACCACGGGTACGTTATATTTCAGTTTCTAACTTTTTAACAAATCATGTCATGTAAATATGTTGTAGAACCGTCCACCTGATGTGGAGGCAATTATTTTAACCCTTTCGTATTTATATAGTATTGCTCTGCTGAGAGGGTTTGTTTGGCTACACGTTGAGTGGTGTCTTACAATACAAGTAACTCAATTGGTTTAAAAATAATAAGGGGCCACTCTGAGCAGAGGTGGCAGAGTTAGGTCCTTAAGGAGCATTTTTGAGTTTTTTTAATAACAGGAGCAAGTTTTCCAAAGTGCTTTGTATTAGAGTATTTAGGGATTACTATGAGTCTAAGTCTGTTAAGCATTTGCGTTAGGCCCACGTTACCTATACAAGGAGACTGCCAACATGTAAATAGTTAATCTCTTATCGTAAAAATTGAAAACCAGAGGACATAGCTCTTAGGATTTTATACACACTGCCAAATTTTAATAGTTTGGCACATCTACTTTCCATATTAGTGTGGGCACGTAGGCCTAAGACATCAAGTCTGTCACCTCTTTTTTGAACGGGGAAGTAAAACTCTTAGGGCCTGATCCTGGGTCCTGGATATCATTTGTGGGATGCCTGTGCACTCTCCACTTGCAGGAGCTGCAATTGCTCATCATCTGTCAGAAACAGTCCCTTAATGCTCAGTTTGGTTTGTAATAGGACAAGAACATAGTTTATTTTTATAGTTTGTGTGGGTTCGGGGTCTCTTTGACATTCTCCAAGCTGCCTTCCAGAATCTGGAGATACCCTCATCCCAAGCTTAACAACTTCACCCCACCGCACCCCAGCATGGCCACTTTGTCTGATGTTAATAAATCTAAAACATCAGATAATTATTTATCTTGACTTAAATTTTTAACAGGAAGTAAAAGTTGACAGGAAAGTAGCTGTTGTAAGCTGATTTAAAACTCATTTTTTGCCTAAGTATGTTATAAATGCATATCAAATGATAATTTAGATTTGTATAGAGATTTCTGTTCAAGAATCTCAAAAGACCTTTCAAATATTTGTTAAGTCTGCAAATCACCGGCTAAATAGAGAATTATTATCACCCTTATCCTACCTATAGGAAATCTGAAGTATTGAGAAGTGAAATGTTTTGCCCAAGATCATACTGCAAGTTTGGGACTAGAACCCATGTTTTTATGGCTTCTAATCTTGTGATTATAAGTGTATTCTTAACCCTATTGAAGTCATTAGTTTTGTCATTGACTTGAATGGGTCTAGGTCCAAATTTCTTGGTCAAGGTATAGTCAAGGAAAATAAATAATAATAAAATGATGATGATAAAATGATTTGAAGGTCTGTTCAAAAGTGTCTGGCAGTCAGGATTTGGCCCACAACCAATGTACTGACTACCCCAGAATAGGATATCATTCAGAGCTTCAGACGCCCATAGAAGTTAGCTGAGAGCTTGTCAATAAGATAATTTAGTTCGTAGCAAGCTGGGGTGTGACTCTACCTGCACTAGGCTGCAGAGCATTAACTCTCTGTGTAGACTTTGTAGATGTGCACTAACAGTTGATGTCAAAGTGGGGTAAATCAAAGCACACTAACAAACTGTCAGCAGGATCCACGTGGACAGTTAGTGTGCAGCAGTGTAGAGTCAGACCTCAGTTTTCTGTGGACTAAGTGTTGATGTTGATAAGCCCTAAGTAATATTTCATTCATTTTGTGGGTGGCTAAATGGAGGCACAAATAGATTTAGTGTGGCCTCATGCAAGTCATAGCCAGTCAGTGACAAAGCACAGATGTCCTGATCTAGACTCGAGTCCTGCAAATCCTTATGCACATGTTTAACTTCATGCATATGTATAATTCCAGTGAAGTCAATGGGACTGCTCACGTGCTTAAAGTTAAGCACATGCTGAAGTGTTTGAAAAATCAGGACCACAGTGCCCTGTTTAGATTTTTAAACAATTCCTTTGCTAGAATTGTCATTTTTCTACTCTTTTTCAAGTCATAAAACTAACTTAGGAGAGTGGTAGTAATGAATTTAAGGTGAATGTGATTAAAAATAAAAAGGAAAATTGATTATTATAATAAATCCTGTTGGAGCAGAGGTTGTAGAGCCAGGAGACCAAATATAGAAGACACTCCTAGATGGTAGATATTATCAACAAAAATGTTAAATGTTCATATTTCACTTTTGGCTTTTTAAAATCCTTCACAGTATGTTAAGTAAAATGTCTAAATTGTGACTTAAATACTGTATTATTTGAATTCATATTTTGCTTAAAAATTACTGTGACAGAAGGAACAGTCTGTCTCAAATCATATTTTATGTCACTTGGAATTATTGATCGCTAGGATTCTCAGTCAGAGGCAAGGATCTTTTCCCATCAGGTGTGGTTGTGGCTTATGCTGTGGTTGATCTGAAGTGTGGAAAAAGCCAGAAAACCATAGACAAGATAGACCACGGGGATTAAAGAAATGATTTGTTACTAAAACTTCTTAATGTATTGTTAATAGTATTTTGCATGATTGTCATAACTTCTCACCATCTATAAGAAATTAGATTAATATATTATGTTCTTTATGGTTGAAATAAAATGGAGAGTAAAAATTTTTACCAGTATTCATTTATAAAGAAATTGGAATTAAACACTGACACACAAATTCTGCTTTTCAGAGCATGTCCTTTAGTGGCAACAGTATGTCAATATGAAACTGTGTGTGTGTGTGTGTGTGTGTGTTTTTTGTTTTAAAGCATCTGAGTCAGGACTTTGAGGATTCTTCATGCTCTTCAGCACAACGAAAATTTAACAGACAGTTTTACAAATTTATTCTATTTCCTGGCAAGTGGATTAAAGTCTGGTATGATCGACTTGCCTTGTTGGCATTACTGGATCGGTAAGCTTTCTTCATGCTAAGTGGCATGAATTTCTCCTCACAGAGAAATGCAAACTATTAAAAAAGGAGTGAGCAGTGGGACTCGTTTTAAATAAATGCCTGTTTAGTTTAAGTGTGGGAAAATGTTTCTGTGCTCCAAGTCTCAAACTTCAGAGCTTTTTGTGGCTCATGACTCTTCTATATGAAAAGTATAGAGGAGTAGTTGTGTTAGTCTGTACCCACAAAAACAGCAAGGAGCCTGAAGAACTACTCCGCATCTGAAGAAATGGGTTTTTTTTACCCACAAAAGCTTATGCCCAAATAAATAAATGTTAGTCTTTAAGGTGCCGCCAGACGACTCCTTCTATATGAAAAGAGACCTTGATTTATTTCAGGGCCCAATTTGTGCGATAGTCTCCAATTTGACTCTGGACTCTTGGGCCTGCTGCTTCTGGCATCATTGATTGAAAATTAGTGTTGTGTGTGAATCAGGAAAAGAGAAGAACAGAGGGAAAGGTGCCAGATTTTTGTTACTGAAATACTTCCAAATGTTAAGAACAAAACGTAGGAGGGAAACCCCCTGGTTCACCCACTTTAACTCAATTATTTGACGAGACACAATTCTGTTTCTTTCTCTGGCATCTTTTCTTCTTTTCTTGCCCTCATGTCAGTTGTAATTAGCTGTCTTGGCAGGGCTCTTCACTGCTAGACCCTCTCTCCTACCCCACCTTTATATTCTGCTAGACTATTATCATCCCAAAACAACCAAGCCTACATAGTCAGTGGCTGCAGTCTAGCGTGTCATGAGCTTGATCTCTTTGTGTGGGTGTATGCCCTATACACATGTTAATATTATCTCTGCTGCAGATATTTCAGATGACAGCTTTAGTGTTCTACAGAAATCATGGTATGTAGTCAGAGAAGTTAGACCTAGCATATATGCCGCTGTATATGTGGTGCCTTGGTTAAGCACTTCAAGTTCATGGAATATCTACCATATACTCTCTTTGTTATGGATTGAATATTTAAATTACTTTTCTCTGCACACCTGTTCTAATAAATCTTTTTTAACATATGAAAGATTGAATATGTTTCAGTATTACAGATAAGAACAAATTGTATATTTTTTCTAATTCTATATTGTTAGGGTTGCACTTTAAAGAATAATTTGGACATGACAACAGTATTGCTTGCCACTTATGCCAACATACTATATTTTGTCTTTAGCATTTTTAGTATATGAATGCTTACATTCCCTTTAAAAACTATTTTATAGAGAGACTTACAGGGAAATGCACACTAAAGTATACAAATTACTTGGTGAAATTCTATGCAGGAAGTCAGACTAGTTGATCTCTGGTCTCTGCAAGCCTTACAATGTATTCATCTATGAAATAAAATACATAGGTCTGAATACAAGGTTTGGGTGTCATAATGAGCTGTACAACTAAAGACTTAGAGTGAAGTATTATACACTGATAAATCCGCAAACAGTTGGTGAAGAGTTTTGAGGGGAGATCCTCAGGTGGCATAGTGATGTAGCTCAAGTCAGTGCAGCGATAGCAATTTACATCAGCTGAGGATTTATCTGCTAGTAGTTACATGGATACTTTTCTCCTTTTGAAACCACTTTTATTAATTTTGTTCCTGTAGGACTGAAGCTATCAAGGAGAATGTGTTGGCCATTCTTCTAATAGTTCTTGTCTCACTTCTTGGGTTCCTAACTCTGAACCAAGGCTTTTGTAAAGACATTTGGATCCTCCTGTTCTGTCTAGTCATGGCTGGTTGCCAATATTCCCTTCTAAAGGTAAGAAATAAGTATATTTCCTATCCACAAAATCTCCTGGAATTTTTGGGGATCTAAAAACCTGTATGTAATTTTTTTTTCTGTTTTTGTTTTAGAGTGTTCAGCCCGACCCTGCCTCACCAATACATGTAAGTCTCAGTAAGCAGAGCAAGTTTTCTTTTTATAAGTTTTATCACTTTTGTACTGAGAGGGAATCAGTTAGTACTGGTTTGATGCTACCCAGAGTCATCATGAGGCACCACCTTACTGTTATCTGCTCTTAGTCTGCAGTGGTCTCATCTGTGCCAGTTATAGTCCAGCTCCCTGGAACCAACAGCCTGTGGCAACACAAGCATTACCTTCCAGGCCTCTGCAGACTTTGCTCCCTCTCTTCAGGCTAGTGATAGTCACACACCACCCCCGAGACCTGAGAGCATCCCTGTAGCATCCAGCCCCTTGTCCACCAGCCACTCACAAGAGTTTCCAGGTATGCTGTCCCCAGAGGGACAGTATACACACAAGACGGCTGTAAACCGGGTGGGATGAGCGAGGCAGCCACCAACTGCCAAAAAATCCCCAGCAGAGAGCACAAATGTGCTTGCTCGCCCCAGGCACTAAAATGTCTAGTTACAGCCCTGCATGCAAGCTGAATGATTTCAACTCAAGAACAACACTTTGCTTAATACTACAGCACTAAAATATATTTGTAATTAAAACTAACAATAAGTTTATTAACAAGGAACAGAGAATCAAAGACTCAAGCCAGTAAGGACAATGGACAGAGAAAGGTTACATATAAAACAAAACATAGAGACTTTCCTAGAGTCTATATTTGACTGGTCAAGCCCCTGTCTACAAAAGTTTGTCACCCAAAGCAATCTCCCAGCATTTCCAGCCAAGAGGACTGGGATCCCTCTTTCATGAATGCAAAAAGTTCTGTCCTTTTGCTTCCTTGGTTAATGATAAAATGTTTTCCTTTTGTCTTTTTATATCTCCCAAACATCCACTGTTTGTCCCAAGAGTCAGTATGACCCCCCCCATGATTTATTCCTTGGTGTGCTGACTTCATGTTGACTTTGTCTGCAAGTGGGGTTTCTGTTGCATCAGCTTTAGATTATTAATTTATATGTGAACCAAGACAGATAGGGGAATATACATCCTTTTGTCTGGCAGAAACCAGTGCTGCCTTGATTCAGACTCTTTTTAGGAACATATTTTCAGTTTATATACACAACTTTGTTCATGGTATTTAATGTCATGCATTCCACAATGACATTAATGATCAGGTGTTTATTGAAGACCTGACATAACATTCTGTCTGGATAAATACTATGGAAGCAGGGTGCTAGGTGTAATGTGATTGTCAGGCCTGCTAGGAGATGCTGTTACAGAGGAGTGAACCCTTTGCCTGTTGGCACTGAGCAGTTCTTAGTGTCACAACAGTGAAACATGGAATAAGTAGCTCTTGTAAATATTGTTGGCTGTTTATCAAGAACCCTATTGTGTGTGGCTTTTGTGGCTTCAGTACTATTTTTATTCATGATTGATTATTTGAATTCATCATTACTTTTGGGTACACTGTGTGCTAATATATAACAAACATAAATGTGTCTGAATTAGATTATTCAGAAACTCAGTCATGTGGCATCTGACCAACATTTCCTCTGTTTTCCATTAACCACTGTTGGCTTTTAAAACAGCAACAATCCAGACTCATCCTTCAGTCTTCAGTCAATAGGGATTTAAAATTCATCTTCAAGACAGATCATTGATTTTTAATCTGCTATTTTACTGATGTTTTCCTCAAAGTTATTAAGAAAAAGTACATAGCTGGCTGATCAAATAGCACATGCTTCCTTATTAAATTAATCTATTCCTGTAATTGTGTTTATACATAATATTCATCCTTCCTTCATGAAGTACTGCAACTGGAAGAAGTGTAACTGAGGTATCAGCAATGGATTGTTGTAAATTGTCACTAGCAGTATTTGGATTAGGTTACACTGAGAAGAGATATGTGGGATCTGCCTTACTATATTAGCTACCCTGGTATTCTGAATCATATCTCCAGAGCAGTAATACATTAGAAATACTGATTCTATGCTGGAAATGCATTTGTTTGCTGGCATCCTATTGTCCTGTCTAGGAATATCTCTTCCAGGAATAATATGTGCACCAGGGAAATAGATTCAGTGCATCTATTGCTGTCAGGGTAGTGAAAGAAATGGAAGTGTGATATTGGATACATTACATTAAACAAGTAGCATATGTGTTCTAACACTTACCAGTTGGCTAGCTGTAATGTAAGGCAACCAGTACTAGGTAAGGGAATGAGCAAAAATCAATACAGTTGATTTTCTTATCTAGAAGCATAATGTGATGTAATGTAAGAGGGGGAAAAGGAGTTTGTGAACTGTTGGAGGAGGATTGAACTTTTTCTCCAAGTCAAAATATTGTGTGTGTTCAGAACCTGAGCCTATCCTGCAGTTTGTTGGTTTTGGACTCTCTGGCCTTCTGGGAAGTCTGCAGCTAGGTAAAAGAATACCTGCTGTTTGCAAGCTGCTATTGGGAGTGGTGTGGGGAGGGTGGGAACTACAGATCAGTTCTGTCTCCTTTCGCTCTGACAGTGAGTTTTAGCCTTTGTCATTTTGAAGACTGGAAGTATAAATCCAGTTTTAAATCAAGGTTCTTTGCAGTTTAGAATTGTAAGTTCTACCAAGGTGAACTTGAAGAATTCTTAGTTTCCTTTCCTGCCTCCATCATTTCTAGAAATTATGGAATTGCTCAGTTAGCGCATATTTGCAAGCAATTTGTGCCTACCTGCAAACTGTACGGTGTTGATAAACATTAGTTTACAACTCCATTTCTTGTAGTGTATGTTATTTCCAGGGGCTTAAAAATATTCAGACCTCAGTAAAGAACTAATTTTCTCGATGCCAAAAATAGACCATGTTTGTCATTGAACTAGCACATTTCTACATACAATATGGTGAACAGTAATCAAATTGCTTGCACATGCAAACTTTGATAATGTGCACATTTGTTTATGAGGATAATCAAAACTTCATTATAATCACATCCTAGCCTAAATTATTTGTAGCATCAAAGATGAAATAACTAATGAAGCTTAATTGAGGCATATTTTCAAGCCATACCATGGCTAGAATTTTAGTCACAGTAAAAATGTTGTTATAACATCATCCATCACATTATATTCTACATGTCATACAGTATTAAAACAAAGTGATGATATACCTGATTCCCACCCAACCCTTCCACATGTCTTAGTTTATTAAGAAGTGCCTGTGGAAAAATATTTTACAGTATCTTTTCACTCAACATTTTAAACATGAAAGGCATATTTAACATAAATTAAATTAAAAGACTTAATCCATATTGCTTTATAATAACTTAAAAGTTATTAAATTTTATAAGATGAGATGTATTCATATAAGCTTGCTGGAATTAGTTGACATCATTAAAAATAAGACAACAAGTAGGCTTGAAAGGATACCATACTGTACTACTTCATAATTCACACAACTACATTAAAATTAAAGTAGATAAGATGGCTTGATGCTAATGTGAGGATGCAGAACAGCAGGAAGATTAAAGAATGATCAGTGTTATAAACCCGAATGACAATGCAGCTGAAATTTTCCGCATTAAAACAAGGCTGGGGAGCAATGGGATAGTCTGGGAGTTCTTCCGGGTCTATTCTTATTCTTGGATTCTCAGGCAACAGTGGCCCCTCGTGCCTTTGATCGTCTATGGTTGCTGACAGACTCCAAACATTATTCCCAATCTCTTTCAGGCATACCTTGAAGTAGTCGGTCATGGCTTTGTCATCTCAAAACTAGACTACTGTAACAGACTCTATTTAGGACTGTCCTTGAAGACAGTCCAGAGTAATAAGAAATAAGGAATAAATTTTTGACAGTGAAGATAATTAACAAATGTAACAATTTATCAAGCGGTTGTTTTGGATTCTCCATCACTCACAATTTTAAAATCAAGATTGGGGTGTTTTTTTCTCTAAAAGATGTGCTCTAGGTATTATTTTGGGAAAGTTCTATGGCTCGGGCTATACAGAAAGTCAGACTAGGTGTTCATGGTGATCCCTTCTGGCCTTAGAACTTACAAACCTAGTCAGGAGGCGTAGAATGCCGGTATGTAGTGTGGAGTGTGTCACTATCAGCATGTAAGGCCAGTGCTCAGATCTCTATAGTGGTTTCATGTTCATTTCATGATGCAATTTAAGGTGTTGCTGACTAAGCTGAAAGTCCTGTATGTCTGTCCAGGACCAAGCTTTGTGGCAGATATCACAGCAGGCCTCATAGGGCAAGAAGCAGTCTACCAAAATCATCTGGGATCCTACTTCTGTGCACAAAACAGAGGTCTCAGCAGTATAATGTCTGAAACCAAGGTGATGGGTACATTTTAGCTAGGTGTGTGTTCTAATGCTGCTTTCTGAGAGAAGATAGGGCCTGATTTTCACTCACCCTACACTGGGTTAGCTGAGGCAAGTAACTCCCACCTAACAACTGCTTAGATACTTGGCTTTCATTCACAAGCTCCTTGGTGTTTCCTGCTGTGTACATACATGTGTACACATACACAAGTGTGCGAGTCCTCCCTCTCCCCTCCTCCACCTCCTTTTCCCCTCCTCCCCATTTTATGTGTCTTTCAGAAATACAACCATTAAATAGAGCTGGTTGAAATTTTCCTATCAAATTATTTTAAATTGAAAAAATGGCTTTTCAGCTAAACAAAAATTGTTGGAGAACAAATTAAAAAAAAAAAGAAAAAAAAGCCCAACTATTTTTTGTTGAATATTTTAAAGTTTTGTTGAAAACATTAATAATTATCAGGCTTGGAGTTATTATTTAATTTTTGACACCAAAACACAAAAACCTAAAAATTTCAAATAAATCATTTCATAAAAATGAAAAAAAAATGTTGTTTTTAAACAAATTTCACAGGGGAAATATAATTTGCCAAGCAACTGTACGTATAATGTAACCAGGTAATCCCAGTAAAAATAAAAATAAAAATCTAAAGCTATTTCAGGAGGACTTAGGGACAGGCCGGCTTTACCAGGAAGATGAAGTTATTTCATTATGGTGAAATTGACCAATACAAAGCAAGTAGCATTTTGTAGATTATTCCTTAAATGTATAATTCTCGTGCATCAATGATAAGATGCAATTTCTGCATCCTTATTCAATGGAATTCTGTCTGGTCTGGGAGCATGCCCAGTGTAACCAGTTGGCATGGGATGAGAATGTGCTTTTCTCTAATCCTTAAACCCTTGAAAGGTATTAATGTGTCCACCTCCAGCTGTTGACGCAATAGGAACTTGTTTTCTCCAGCAAGTGCTGCTGTGGGAGAATTAGCCGATATTGGATCTCTTCAAGGAACTTCTACCTCCTGTCAATTATCTACTTCCCAGCCTCACGAGTAACCTCTCAGTGTTGAGCAATCACCCTCATGTGAGGCACAGTTGACAGGCCCTCCTTCAACACCCATACAAGCAGCAGTCCCTCTCTCTCTACGGCTGCTTGTCCTCTGTTACTGTGGGTCTGTCATGACCTAGGCAATATTTGCTTCTTAGGACATCAAGTGGCAAATATATCAGGATATCACCTTAACAGATGGTGCCATGGGGTATTTCTTCCCTTTTCTGATTGTCTGGCTGCTCTCCAGACATATGGCTGTATTTTTAGGACCCTCCAGAAGACTGGATTACTACCAGAGTAGAGGTCCACCTCCTGTTTCTCCTTTGGACATCTCCCACCATAACATCTGTAGCCCTGCTGCTGCTTTTTCTTTTCCCTAACTTCCTTCCTGTCCTATCCCAAATCCACAAAAAGATTTCCAAGATGGACTCACAAATATTTCATGTAAACAAATCCTCTTCAGATGAATATCAACATAATGTGAATATTTAAAGGCTGTGAATATCACTGTGATCAGAGTTGGTGAGAATATTTGTTAATGTTTTTGTTGATGTTTTCACAGCTCTAAAGTCTGTCCCTACCAGTCAAGGTGCTACATAGTTGGAGTCCTTTTGGACACAGTGCTGCTCCTGACTGCGTTCTAGTGACCCACTATCTGATTTTAGGTCATATCTGTAAGCCTCAGTTTCCCCCTCTGTGCCTCAGTTTCCTTGTCTGTAAAATGGGAAAAATAGTATTTACCCACCTTTTGTAAACTGTTTAGAGATCCTCTGATAAAAGGATCTCCATAAATGCAAAATACTCTATTGCATGGGAAACCTCATTCCAACGTATTCAATACAGCAATAAAATTTAACGAACTATACTGTGAACATATTTAAACATGATCATATATCTGCATGGGATTAAGGGCTATTTGGAGCTAAACCTCTGGCCAGCTAGTCATAAGACTTAAAGTAGTTACTGTGCTAAAGTAAAAAAGCCGGGTACCAAAATTCAATAGAAAAAGCCAAAAATGTATCTGAAAGCTAAAATAGTCTTTAGCCATCAGTGCACATGGCACTGAGGAATTGTTCCTAAAATGAAATGCTTATTAAGAGGGGTAGCCATGTTAGTCCGTATCAGCAAAAACAATGAGGAGTCCTTGTGGCACCTTAGAGACTAACACATTTATTTCGGAATAAGCTTTCGTGAGCACTTCATCAAAACCCACTTCATCAGATGCATGGAGTGAAATATATAGTAGGCAGGTACATATATTAGAGCACATGAAAAGGTGGGTGTTGCCTTACCAAGGAGGGGGTCAGTGCTAACGAGGCCAATTCAATCAAGGTGGATTTTTCCCTCTGTTGATATTCACCCCTTCTTGTCACCTATTCCCAACAGGTGACAAGAAGGGGTGAATATCAACAGAGGGAAAAATTCTTTTTGTAGTGCTAATGAGGCCAATCCAGTCAGGGTGGATGTTGCCTATTCCCAACATTGTCAAATCCTTTTAAAATGTTTTTATTGGATGCAGTTTGTCTCTAAAGTAAATGAATAACATTGTAAAAACAACTAGAAAACACTCCTAATTTTACCATTATACTTAGGTTTCTACCTTTACTTTGTTTTTCATGGACGTACAACTTATTAAAGAGAAAAAGAGAGGAAAATTGCAGTCTTTTGTATAATATTGAGGCCATGACTAAATGCTAACTAGGCTTCACTTTGACTTAATTCACATTTCCTGAATACAAGATGCAATGTAAGCACACCAGCTCCTAGTAATCTGCTGCCTTGCTAAATGATTGATCCCAAAAGCGATTACAGATCAGTCAATATTAATACCAAAGTATGAGCCTGGCTGAAGGCCAAAGAATTATAGTCACTTCGTCCCTTCTTCCAGATTAAAAAACGGATTGCGAAGAAGTGCTCTTTTACTAGCAAAGAGGTGCTCACTTAAATTATATTTTGCAAATACAAATGGGTTTACGGCAACATTTTATAAGACAAACCTGAATCCTTGTCACTTTGATTTTGGCTTTTCACATTCAAGGCATCCCTTGAATTGCCAGTGTATAAAATGTTCTATTTACCCTTGAGCTTGCTGTCAGAAGAGCTGTTAATATTTTCTTTAAATATCTGCTGGTATTTTCTCCATCCCTAACCCCACAGAAATGTTTTGAATCAGCTTGAATCATGTAAATAAAAGCCATTTAATTTGTATGCAGAGTTATTTACCCTCTGCTGCAGCATTTCTATCGGAGATCAGCATTTAGGGCAGCACTTGATGGGGAATGCCACCTCAGGTAGCAGCGCATTAGTGTATGGTCAAAAGGCTCATGTTGATGAAAAACTAGAATAATGTTGGTCATATGGTACATTTTATGTAGTCCTTTTCATCCCAAAGAATCCCACAAGCCATGAGTTTGATCCAGCTATACTTACAGAGACAAAACTACTATGATACTTCAGTATACAAACAGGAATTGCTTTACTCACTGCTGAATTGGAACCATTCCTGGGGAGGAAAGCTGCAGCTGTTTACCAGCATATAGTGTCACTATACAATGATTAAGGACAGGAAGAAGAATATTAAAGTTGACTGAAACTGCACAGGGAATTAAAACAAAATATAATTACCCAAGTTGGAACTGAGATAGGAAACAAAGATTAACACACTTACTCTTGCGAAATGTGCACTGGAAACTCTCACAACGGAGAGTGGGCAATGTCCCACTTTTAAGCCTCTTCAGAAAAACACCTCCAAATGCACAGTTCAGCTCGGCAGCACCATCGGGCATATGTTTAATGTTGGTTTTGAGAAAAGAGGTCCCACCTACTAAATCACCCATACCATCAGTCACTTCCTGGAGAAATCTGCGTTTTCCTTTGAGGTCTCTCATCCAAGTGCCAACATGACTTAGCTTGTGAGATATGATGAGCTTTCAACCCGAATAAGGTGGCATTAGTTTAGCTCTCAATGAAGCTCGTTTTTTTTAAAAAAACAAAGAATGATTGATGGAAGAAGGAAAAAAGACCAAGACCAACTGAGCTGAATCAGAACTGTAATTGTAAGAGTTCATTAAAAAAGCAGCAAAGGTAGGATATTCTGGGTAACTCAACATAATGTGTTTTTTTCCAGACCACACTGGAGATTAATGTAAGGAAACAGTGAAAGGAATCAGGATTTAAATTTGTGTAAGGCCTGAGGAAAGATCTTGGTATTGAAGGAGCTGGCAGGAAGCCGCTTATGAAAATGTACAGTGTTTTTGTGATGGGCAGACCAAATTCTGACATAGGAAAAGAATGGAATCAGCTATCTTCCAGAAGCTAAACTGAATTATTTAAATGTCTGAAAATACTTTTTTAAAAAAGAATTTTCATTTTTGTGTTCTCTGTGCAGCTCCAGATAATTTTTTTTGATGGGGGGAAGTAGTGGGTCCCTCAGTGTTAAGTGGCTCGCTTTAATTCAAATAGTAGTGAGAAGTAAGAGAGCCATATGTCAGATGTGAGGTAGCCCTAAAATTAGTAATGGTGCCCAGTTCCTACAAGCTCCCTGGTAATTTGAGCACCGATTATGTGGATTACAAGAGGGTTTTTAAAAGTATTTCTGGCATGACCAAAAGCAAGGACATTCAGAAAATGTTGGGAGTACCCGCCCTTAGAATTTCCATCACAGCTGCTTGGCCCCACAGTATTTAGAATGTGTGGAAATAGCCACATTTCCGTAGTGGAACTGACCACACTGCAGGATGTCACTATGTGTGATGAACATCTGTCCCCTAGATGTCTGGTAGGATGCTCTGTGTACTGTGAGCTCAGAGACAAGCACTAGGCTCTACACATTTCCTGCCCAGCCCTCAGCTTGCAGTCCTGTTCTCAGGCTCGTATTCCCTTTGCAACCAGCTTCCTGAGTGCTGCCTCCAGCCTGCTTCTACTTGTATGCTGCTCCAATCCCTTCTGAGTTAATAGATATTTCGTTTTAATGTCCTCTAAGAGTGATGGCGCCTCAACTGGCTGGTTGTTAAACTGGGCAAAGCAGTGTCCTTTGCTGGCTGGATCCTCTCTCTCCAGCTCAGCCTGGGTGAGGGGAAGCTACCCATTAATGAGCCAGCTAGGTTGTTACAGTATTAAGCAGTAGCAGTTTAAAAAAATGTTTTCTTTTAACTTTTGATCATTAAGTAAATTTTGGCTATTAGAGTCTTCCTGAAACACCCAACCCTGTTAGCGGGTGTTGGTCCTGTGGAATAAGGGTTGAATGAGTTCTGCCATGTCTATTGGATAGGTAGCTGGTTACTGCAGTCAAGGTATCCGTGACACACTCTCTCTCTCTCTCTCTCTCTCTCTCTCTCTCTCTCTCTCTCTCTCTCTCTCTCT
>ML677386.1:9830654-9879127 GCA_007922305.1 Dermatemys mawii | reverse complement strand
TGTGTGTGTGTGTGTATATATATATATAATAGTTTCATAGTTATCAGAAATAACACAGTACTTCTGGAAAATTTTAGTCTTATATTCTATGACCCTTCAGGCAAAAGTTCATTGATTTCTAAATATACAGCTCCAAAACACTTAAATATAATATACTTTGCTTGTAATTTATTATACTATGCCTTATTTTTCACTTCATTCTGTGCCTATAAAGAGAGATCTCTACACCATAGCTCCATTAAAGTAAATGGTAAAACTTCCATTGTCTTCAGTAGGGCTAGGATTTCACCCCATATTATTAGCATAGTCTAGAATACTGAAAACAGAAATACTTGAATATCTTCACCATTTAAATGAACTGTTCAAGTCCAGACAGCGCCAGCAGTCTGGCAGCACAGTATGTAAACACACACAAGATCTACATTTGAAACTACATTCAGAATTCTTCATGTGGTGAAAAAATGGATTTGCTACCTCTTGAGAAGGATACAAACGTAACCAACATGAGGAACCCAGAAGCTTGATAAGATAACATTATGTTTTGGGAGGGCAGTGTTGTGGCTTACTGAATGCTCTCTTCAGTCTCTTTGTAAGAAAAGATTATTCCTCATCCAAAGGAATCCACCTCCCGCCCCACACACATTCTAGAATAAAACTAGTTAGCTCTCAGTACCTGCAAACAGATCAGATATTTGGATTACTAGCTCTTTAATACTAGCTCTTGATAAAACCACATGCTTTATTTTAACCAATTACAAGCAAAGATACTTTCACCAAAATTGCCGCTGGTTACATGGTATTTTAAACCAAAATGCATATCTCTCTCCCAAATATAAAAATCCCACCTCTATTACTCCATTGGAGGGAGCCTCCAAACTGCATGGGAAAATAGCAGTGTTCCAGCTCTCCGAGATGGTGGTGTTACATGCGCAAGCACACGTTACTACTTAAACAAGAAGATGCAAGGTACTTTTAAGAATGCATTGTACTGCAGCCCTCTCTGGGATTCATAATTCAACTCTAACTGTGTAACTAGCCTTTCTTAATTGTCTGCTCTTCCCAGAAAACTCCTACGTCCAGTCCTTAAAGGCAAGGGCCTTTTAAACATCCCTTTCCCAGGCTACTCCCTGACACAGGGCTAAGATTAACATGTTTTAGGATTACTCAAGGGAGCATCAAAGAGAATGTGAGATGGCAAGATTGCTCTTGTCAGCCAGCTCCCTCACCTCCTCCCTCATACTCACACCCATTCATTCACACGCTCCCCTCTGACACATTGACAGTGAGTTCTATTTCCTGTCCTGTTAATTACTCCTCCACCCCATCCAGGCTGTTCTTGGGTCACAATAGCTAGAGCCATCATTTAGACTTCAAACTAGTTATATCAAGCCAGCTATAAAGTGACACTCTTTCCTCAGTGAGGATTTCCATTCTTGTTTCAGTGCTGGGCTTTTGCAAAACCCTCCTTCTGATCACTGAATTTCAAGTGATCTTGAAATGCTTGGTATGGGGGACCAATGATCTCTGTGATCAAATGGAGGGATCCAGATAACTATAGGTAGTTTGCCATCTTTACCATTGCATTTCCCCAATAACAATCCAAGAATAGCTTGGTATGTCTAGAAAAAGAAGAGAGGAGAGAAGTAAAGGTAGCGAAGGTTGTAAGTGCACTCAATGGCATTTACAAGCAAGAAATGGAGAACACAGTATTTCTGCATGCTTTTATGCATATGCAATTTTTATTAGTGCTAAGATACCATGGTGATAGGCACATTATAAATACAAGCATGAGTGTGCAGTTCATTGAGCTGTGTTTCACCAACCTAAAGCACTTATACTTTTTCTGCATCTGACCCCTGCGCTTGTCCTATCTCTCCTGTGTTTGAATTCTTCAGCAGGAGTTATGAAACTTGATATTTGTAGAATATGATTGCTAAAGAAGCACTAATATATGCAATCAGCTCGAACAGAGTGTATTGCTGTATTATTTTAGCCCAGCAAGATGTGCTAGCAAGGATTGTAAGTAAAAATGGTATAAATGGAATATAGCAAAGAAAACAAATGTCATTGGTAATGTTTGTTTTTGTTTTAAAAGTCAGCATGGAAATAAGAGAAACATCAGCAGTTTGTCGCATTTATGTATTATCAGGGCAAATAAGAAAAAAATGCAGGCAGCCCAGCATGTATAACTAATAAATACATGTTTGTTCACAGGGAAAATTGCCAGGAACAGCAGAACATTTTTCTGTAAGAAATGGAGCAAATGATCCATACAATTTGCAAAACAATTTTCCACAGTCTCCCAATGGCCCTGTTAACATAGCTATCAGATTGTTTGTTTTTTCTTTGACTAAAACTGTGACCTGCCATGCATTGCCCCTCTCCTTTTTAACACGGACGATGGATCATATTTTCCTTTAGTTCCTTATGATGCAATTTCAATTTGACTCACGTTGGCAGCAATTCATGCGCTGCTCTTTTGCCATACGCTCCGCTTTTACTTCCCCAGGTCTTATCAAGAAAATCTCTTCTTCAGAATCTGCTTATCTCACTTTTTTTAACATACTGTTGTTTCTATCTTGTTTCTTTACCTCTCATTTAGTTTGTTCTGCAGTACTCTGAATACTTTATTTCTTGTTTCTCTGAATATACTATGCCACCTGAATATGTCTGGCTTCAGCTTCCCTCATCACTGATTATCTTCACCCATCCCAGTGGCGTTGCTTACACAGGGCTCAATTGTACAAGGTGCTGGGTATTCAGGCTACGATCTAGCACAACGCTTAAGCATGTGATTAAATTTAACCATATGAATAGTCCCATTGAAATTAGTGAGACTGTTCATCTGCTTAAAGTTTAGCATGTGCTTAAATGCTTTGCTAGATCATGGCCAGCATGCTCTGTACCTTGCAGGATTGAGCCCACAGAGACAGCAGTGATGTGATCAGAGCACAAGACAGGAAGCACAGACCCTGAGTACTAATCCTGCTTCCTTTGACTTTGGGAAAGTCACTTAAAGTGAGGGGCCACTCTGAAAAGTGGCTATGTATAAATGGCATCTTCTCACTCAATAGATCAGTTTGCTTTTGTATATATATTTTTACTATTTAAATAAGTTATTGGGTTTTACTTCTGGCTGTTCTGCAGAGTCAAGGCAGCTATGAGAGAGTGAGCTGGATTCTTTTCTGGCTCACACATCATCAGTAGAACTGGTAACTAACTTCCAGCTGCAGAATCTGTATTGATGATGATGCATGTATTAGCCAGAGCTCAGGAATTCCAGGCTGAGTTTGCAGAGCCCTCAAGTTAAGGAAAAAATGTTTTTTACTTTTAAACTGAGTGGATTTGGTCTTAAAAGTGGTTGAGAAATGGTGAATGAAGACTACATTAAGTCATTTTCCCCCTGATCACTTTTCAAAGTGGAACTGAACTTTAACCCTTTATGTTTTAGTTTTAGCTATCTGTAAAATAGGAAATAATATTTACCTCAGATGGTTTGTGAGAAATAATGTTGGTTAAGTGCATTGGGGGATAAATAGGTTTGTATGAATTTTTCATAGATAGTGCTATCTATTATTACTTTTAGAGAAACATTAAACATAAATAATTTTAAATAACAATGAAATGCTTGCGAAATGTAACCATTGTTCCTAATATCAAAATCTATGCAGAAAGCATTAAAATATAATGGAAAAGTAGCTTATCCCAGCTTGAGGCAGCTTCTCTGTTTTTCATACAATATGTTCAGTTATTGTGACATTCAAATATGTGCTAACATACATCTTGTATCTTTAATTTCAGTGTTTTTGTATTGCTTCCCTGCAATTTCTCTTCTTGGCCTTTTCCCTCAAATCAACACCTTCTGTATATATCTCTTGGAACAAATAGACATGTTACTTTTTGGTGGTTCTGGTAAGTAGCTTATTGTAGCCTGAGCTCATCTGTTCATGCCCGTGGCCATAAATTAAACTGGGTTATAGTGCACATTTTGAGGCCCCATTCACACTACAATTGAAACAGTGCTAGTGGCAGTCACGCAGTAACACATGGTTTCTTGCATATGGACAAGGATTTGTTCTGTGAACAGCAGTACTTAAACCATGCGCTAGACTATGAACCACCCCCACAGAAATGTTTTTAGTATGTCTAACATGATCCTGGGCAAAACTTAAATCTTTTTTCACATGAGAGAAAACATGTTAGAAGCATGGTGATTTCTTCGTCATTTCAAGCACAGTGTGGATAAGCCCAAAAAAGAGAAAGGGACCTTTTAGTAGTTTCGTCCCCTCTTTAGCTCAAATAAGAAAAAAAAAATCAGATGGTTAAAATTACCATGTGTGTCTGGGGTAGTTTTTCCTTAACTTCTTGGCTCTTGAATAATGTAGCAGAGCTGAGGGCAAAACAGGTTGGGTGAAACCCTGACCCCACCAAAGATCAAGGGAAGTTTTGCTCCAACTTCCGTGGAGACAGAATTTCACCCAATGAGACTGCTACCAAATATGCTGACCTTTTTATTTTTCCACTTTGTTTTTTATTTCAAAGTGGAATTCTGCAGTGGAATTCAACTGTTTAAGGGTTGAAGCATTTTAAAGTAGCATCTTTCCTTTCCACCTCTTCAAACATGAAAAACAAGGATAGGTGGCCATATTTTGGCAGGCATATAAATATCAAATATTAAAAATCATAGACCTTTAGTATGAAATCCGGTCCTACTCAAGTCAATAGCAAAACTTTCATTGATTTAGTGAGGCCAGAATTTCACCCTTAGTCTCTTGAGGAGCTTGTTTAACTGATCAAAATATCAAAGGCTTTCTTTATACAAAGAAAAAAAATAACTCTCTGATACAAGATTTCTATTAATTAGATTCTAGTTGAGCAAGTCCTTTTTTGTTTTTCTTTTGGTTGCAACTTGTTTCATGTAGAAAGTAACAAACTTTTGATGTCTATTTCAGCTGCTGCTGGATTGATATCTGCCCTGTACAGTGTTTCTCGAAGCTTTGTAGTTGTGATTGTACTGTATGCTTTCTGCTTCAATGCAGTGAAGGTAAGTGGGAATAACTGCGGTGGCAAAATGGACTATCCGTGCTTCAGGAGATACTTTAGTTTACTGAGTGGCTTTAGCTCTCATTTGTCGTGCATCCATTTGATCAATTCTTATTTCCAAAAAGGACTGAAAACGTGGCTTATAAATGTACTTCGTATAAGCTACTCTGTAATATTTAGAAATCTAAGTGAAATACTGGTGTAAATGTTAACCTAACATCCATGACTTCATGGAACACTGGAGTTTGGCCATCCAACCTGAAATTGTTGCATTGTGTTTTCAATACAAAGGGCCAAAAGCAGCCGTGGCATAAATAGGCCTGGCTTCCACTGACTTCAGAGTGAGTTACTCCTGATCATGCCCATACTGAATTTGGTCCAGATTCTTAACAAAGACTCTGCTGTCTTTAAAACAAAACAAAACCATGCACACACACTCACCACAAAGCAACTTCCCTCCCCCTTTTAAAAATTACAACAACATGCAATACAGTTGCTCTAATTTTGAGCTTGTTATGTTTTCTACAGAGCATTGCCAGGCTACATGTACACTGCAATAAATAAATAAATAAAAACCTGATGGCAGCGCGTCTCAAAGTCTGAGTCATCTGACTATGGCTCATAGGACTCAAAAAAGCAGTGTCCATGTTCCCACTTGGGCTGGAGCCTGGGCTCTGAAACCCTCCCTGCTCAGTGGGTTTCAGAGCCTGAACTCCAGCCCAGATGGGAATGTCTATACTGCTATTTTGAGCCCCATTGCATGAGCCTGAGTTAGTAGACCCGAACCCTGAGACTCTCTGCCATTGGTAGTTTTTGTGTGCGGTGTAGATGTACCCATAATTATGGTGGCTACTAACACTATACCATAATTAAGAATCTATCTAAATTTTCATTGAGCCCTAAAAATATGGTCCATACTGAAATTTGGCCTACATTGTCTAAAATAAAAAATGAAGTTACATAGGATATATATAATTTCTCTAATACCACACAGCCCCTGTCCTTCTCATTTGGCAAAGCTTATGTTGCAGAAGTAGAGGAAAATAGATCTTTTAATTTTTTTGTCATTTTGTGCTTGGTATAATTTAATTTTTTAATGATCATATTGTGTGTGTCCTCTGTAGTTTTTGATGTGTCGTTTAAACAAACAAACATTGGAGGTGAAATCCTGGCTCCATTTACGTCAGTGGCAAAATTCTGGTTGACCTCAGGATTTCACCCTAGATCTCGGGAGATAAAAACAGACTCTTTTTCCTTAATGTTTTTTATAGTACTATATAGTAGGCTCGATACTTTATTATTGCACCTCTCCAATATCTATGGAGTGGTGTTTCAAAGATGCATGAAGGTGTGAGATACATCTTCAAGCAGCTCTCAGCATCCTTCTAGGCCAGAGCTTTTCAGCCAGGGGGTCCGTGGCTCTCTCGGGGTGGGGGTGTGACCAGCTGTCAAGGGGTTTGCGAAAATATACTAGAGAGCAGGGCTGAGGTTAGAGTCGCTGGGGCCCAGAGCAGAAAGCTGAAGCCTGAGCCCCACCTCTGGGGCTGAAGCCAAAGCCCAAGTAATTTAGTTTCAAGCCACCTGCTCTGCTTTCTACCCCTAATGCTGGTCATGACTTTTAATCTACTGGATTTGCAGAAAAACAGTTGCTGTGGCACAAGTGGGCTGGGAGTTTTTATAGCATGTGGGGGTGGAGGGAGGCCCTCAGAAAGCAAAAGATTAAGAACCCCTGTGCTAGGCAATAGTGATTGTACTACTGAAAAATCTGAGGGTATGTCTACCCTACAGCGGTGCAACAATGGTGCTGCAGGTATGCCATTGTAGTGTAGGTGCTTCCTATATCAACAGTAGGCGTTTTCCCATCAAGTTAGGTAATCCACCTCTCTGAGAAGGCGTTAGCATCTACAGTGGCGGGCAGGTCGACCTAATTTATGTCGCACAAGGTGCGAATTTTTTCACAGCCCTGAGCAATGTAGCTGGGTGCACTTAAGTTTTAGGTGTAAATGGGGCTTTTGTCCCTGTCCTTCCCAATTCCGTGCAAATGAAGGGTGAAATTGTGCACATTCTAAAACAGCAAAAGGAGAATCACGTTGATGCAAAGTCTAGCAGCCCATGCAGAGGATTTAAGAAACTTTCATAGGGGTTGTTAGTGAACACATGTGCGGTTAAGGTATGTTTGCAGTTAAGGTATGTTTGCAGTGCCCCATTCAAAATGTTAGTCTACAGATACTGCTGTCCTCAGTTCTCTGTTGTACTGATTATAGTAATATTGCTTTCACCTGGCCCACTTCCATGATGCTAGAAAACTTTCCCAGTCCCTAGTACAGGTTCTCTGCATCACTGTCACCAGTTTCCAACTATATCACTGGGTCGGGAACTGGCAATTGGGAGGAGGGTTGGAATGGAGCTGAGAGAGGATTTTGAGGCATCATTTAACAGGAAACTGGTCATGTGTGGAGGGACCCTTTTGGGGATGGAAGTTGTTTTAGGTGTCTGGGAAAGGGTCAGGTCTCTTAAGAAGATGAAAAAGAATGGATTGGTAGGGTAAGGAAGAGTCAGGGAGGCTGTGAGTTGGAGAGTTTAAAAATAGCTTTTGTAAATAACATGAGGGGAAAGTCTTTTAAAATATTTTCTCATTTATACAACTTTTTCTTTTTCAGCATATTAGTTAAATTATAACATGCAGGTGGCTTTACAGATAAGCAATCTTGCCCATGGGTTTGACTTTAAACTGCTTAGAAATATGCTTATAAGACAACTCTGAATTTGGAGAGTGCTGTGAGAGATTTACAAGATATCTGCTGTAAATTACCCATGTTAAGGGCAGACTTTCTCATCACACAGAAAAATTATACCTAATTTGAATTTTTATTGTACTGCTCTCCTGAAGATATTTATAAGCAGGATAAATTAAAGCATATAGAGATAATCCCACTTGCTTTGGCTCATAACCTTAGTCCACTAGGGTTTTTAAAGTCTCATACATCTTTCCTTTATACAACATAAAAGGAGCACTGGCATAAACCTCCCTTGTTTCCAAGTCTCACCTAATTGTTTTATCGTTTTAGACAGTTACCTAGACTGTTGTAAGGGAATGATTCTTCCAGTCTTATTCATGAGTAGTACCTGACCCCATTGACTTCAGTGAGACTATTTGTGGAGGAAGAGTACTAATTCATCTTAAGGGAGAGCAGCAGAATGTGGTCCTAAACAGTGACCATTATGAAATGTGTGCTTATGTCTGTGTCAGAAGCAAAGTAGTACTTTTTTTTACAAGTAGTGCACTTGATTCTTGTCATACTGAAATGATTGGTGTAACAGTGCACACTCACCTCTTATGAGTGCCTCCTATGATCTGAGGGCAAACCTGCACACTCTCTCTTCAAGGTGTTCCCTGTCGGCTGTTGCCCTCATCAAATGGGTCTTCAGGGGCTCATCCCCCCGGCTAAGTCACACAGTCAAACATGTGAATGAACAAACAGGGCCTGTTGCTGTGCCCTTGGTAATGCCTGAAGCCCTTTCTCTGGGCTCAATTCTCAGCCCCTTCTAGGCCAGCTGTAATCCCACCCCGCCTTGTTATAGAGCAGTGCCACAGGGCATCCTTCCTGGACTCTTTATGTCCTGCCCTTCCCTTGGGCTTCTAAATGAAACTTGTCCCCTTCTCAGGGCTTTGGCCACTCTGCCAGTGGGCAGTGGAGGGACCCAGGCATGCACCCTGCTCTGGATCCGACCCAGGGACACTATAAATATCAGCCTGTGCTGCTTCCTGCAATACTGTAGTTGCTGCTGCTATTCCCTGGGCCATTTGCCATGTAGCCACTTACCTGAGGGCTGAAGGGAATTTCTCTGTCTATTCCCTGCTTGAGCAGAGTCTCTGGAGAGTTTCACAGCCTTCCAAGTCCTCCTCACCCTTCTGGTCCCAGCCAGCAACTGATATGCTCAGAACCTGCAGCTCCTTTTAACTGGGCCTGCTGTACTCTGATGAGGTACTTCTCTGCAGCCTTTCTAGGCATGCCAGGAGGACCCACCTTCACGTTTTCTTTTCTGGGATGTCGTGTGTTAGGTCCGCGAGGTTCTGCTCACCCAGGCCAGCAGGGGGCTGAGTGGGGCCGACAGCTGGGACAAGCAGCGTGCCATTAAAAATCAACTCGCGCGCCACCTTTGGCACACGTGCCATAGGTTGCCGACACCTGCTTTAGCTTAACAAAGGGAAGATTAAGGGCAACTTCGTTATTGTGTATAGGTATCTACATGGGGACAAATATTTAATAATGGGCTCGTCAGTCTAGCAGAGAAAGGCATAACACGATCCAATGGCTGGAAGTTGAAACTAGATAAATTCAGTCTGGAAATAAGATGTAAATTTTTGACAGTGAGGGTAATTAACTGCTGGAACAATTTACCAAGGGTCATTGTGGATTTTCTGTCAGTATTAGATATTTTAAAAAGGACATGCTGTAGCAATTGTTTTGGGGGAGTTCTATGGCCTGTGTTGTACAGAGGGTCAGACTCAATGATCACAGTGTGCCTCCTGGTCTTGGGATTTATGAATCAGGGTGTTTGGGTTACAAAAAATCTTCTTGATGAGGTATCCCTTTACTGACAATGCTTTTGCAGTGAGGGCTTCAACTTCTTTCCCAGTGCTGCCCATATTATTAAAAAAGAGCTGAGGTAGGTGAAATCACTGACAATCTCAACTGTGTGGTCACTCACCAAGATACCAGAGCCTGCAACATGTGTGAAATTGCTGACTGAAATAATTTTGGTTTTACCCCAATTAATTTTCAAGCTGACTTTTACCACTGAGCTTTCCAGGGCTTTAAGTGCCATGGTTAGCTCATCCATTGATTTGACAACTAGCACTTGGTTGTCAGCAAAATCGATGTTGTTAACTTTCTTATCAAGGTGTATGCCTAAAACGCCTTTAATTAGAGCCTGGTCAAACACAGAATTTGGAAGCTGGTGATTCTTTTCCCATTTACAGGAACGCAGCTTGAGAAGTCATAATAGAGAAGATGTATCATTCTGTAGAACTTGTCAGGGAGACCTGAGAGTTTCAGCCAAATGATTCCCTGTTAACAGAGTCAAATGTGACCTGGATATTCACAAATGGTCTCAATGCAATCGTAAATGGATGAAGTTCTGTAGCATGTGTTATAGTGGAGATTAGAATAGAACTAGATAACCTAATGGTCCCTTCTAGCCTTTAAATCTATGAAGCAATGAAAGAATGGGTGCCAAGGCTTGGTCAAGGAACAAATATTGGTCTTGTCACAGTGTAATCTTATATACATGAGATTATTCAAACAGCAACGTTAACACCATGTTTTGTGTTGGAGGCACTTTTTAAAAAGAGTACACTGCCATAAATTTTCAATTTTAGTATAAAGAGCAAGAAGTTGCATTCCACATTTATGAATTTATGTTGTTGAGACAATGCGAGTGACCTTCATTTTTCCATTCTATAGTAACAGAAAACGTATATGTACCCAGAACAATAACTCAGTGGCAGTCACATTTCAACATTGTTTTGGTTAGGCTACAAGGATAATTTCACATGGATTCCTTGTAAAAGTTCACTTTGAGTACACCATGGGAATTCAACAATTCTTTTTAGTTTTAACCAGATACTCAATAGCCTTCCTCTACTTTTCAGTTAACTTTTCTGAGAAAAGATATTGGATAATATTTTAGCTCTTCTGTAACCTTCTGCAAATAATTTCTCTTTTGGTTCTCTCAGTGGCAGGTGGAAGTATGTGGCTCAATGCATCCATCACTTCAGAACTTTTTATGCATGTTATAAAGAATAGGAGTTATACTAGTTGTGTTGCAGCTCACCTGATTTTTTACTTTTATTTTCAAAATGTTCAGTAAACAGTAACAAAAAAAAATCATTCAGAGTAACTGGTTACAACTAAAATCATAATAGCAAAAATCTCTGAAAAGGAATAACCGGAATACAAGGCCCTAATCCTGCAAGATGTTCCACACTAGCTGACCCCAGTGTGGATACCTATTGAATGGTAGCTATTATATTATAATTGATATGCCTTGGATCAATCAGCAGAAAAGTTCATGAGTGGAGAAAGTTTTTGAGTCATAATGTTCTTTTTGACACAGTTGATGTGCAGAAGCCACCAAGTGGAGTGGTGGTTCTAAGTGACCTTGAATATTTTTTAAATATTCTAAGTGACCTTGAATATTTTTTAAAAAACTTGTAATGTCCTAGACATACAAAGTTTATTAGTGAGGCAACATTTTATTTTGTTTTGTTTTATTTTGTTTATAACTTTCACCTGCTGCACAATATCTTTCCATAAATATTATACCATGTGACACTTCCACATCATATGAGCAAAATGACACCAGCTGCCTATCTCAGCCTTGTATTTCAGACTACTATATATTAATTTGATTGATTTTATGGGGTGAGAACATAAATGTCACAGTCCATAGATTGCTAATACTTGTTTTTGTTGTCTGGTTACAAGGAGGTTTTCTTTTATTCCTCCTCACTGTCACTTAGTTATATCATTCCACAAGGCATTGTTCCAGTTTTTTCTGGCTTTTATTAATTTGCTTGTTTAGCTATGGCTCCTATAAAATTAAATAGCCTGGGTATGGTTTCATTGACTCGTTTGGTTATTCCTTCCATTAGTGTATCCAACAGCATCAATTACAGAGCTTTCTCTTTCTCTTTTGAAGTAGTTGATAATACGTGTTTAGTTTTGAGAGTATGCATGTTCCCATCAGCCTCTCTTTATTTCTACTCTACATGTTCGTTTTGTAAGTGTCAATAGAAATCGAGAGTTGTACTAGCCATCTCAGAACACAGTCTATGAAGAGGTTCTCTCTCTATTTTTTGGGGGAGATGTTTTTATTCTCAGATATTGTATTCATGAGTTTGGAGATGCAAAGCCAAATTCTCCATTGTGGAATCTGATTGATTTGAATGGGACTGCACGATGTGTTGATGTCTTCTGCCCTCTTGAGCTGTTCTCTGACTTGTGCCCAAATATTTAAGAATGCTCTTTTAAACCCTCAGGTATATCTTCCTGTTTCCTCACAATTATTTAGAGTGCTGGGTTTAGCAGAGTCACTTTTCGTCTTTACTATTCTAATTGGTTACCTTGCTGTAACCACTGCATCAGCATTCTGTTTTGAGGAATAATAATACACCATGAAATATTTTGGAATCACCATATTCCTCTCTTCTTTGTTTTTCCCTCTGTGCTGGATAGACCTCAAACTTGATGCAAAAATGATTATAATTTATCTTTTTAAATATTAAGTCCATTACAAACTTACTTGCACTTTTACTGAATATTAAGATATAGCTACAGATATGTTATAACCAGTGTGCTAGAATATATAACACTATCTGTGTATGTTTTAGTTAATTATGTTATAAAATGTTCAGGCTGCCTTAAAGAAATTGCAGGAGGTTTCTGCTTTCTGTCCCCAAGGACAAGCAAATGGCAGGCAGATTACCTCTCCTCAGTCATAAAACCATGTTTATTACTCTAAAGAGTGTTTATACAAATTCAGAAAAGCTGCATTTTAAGCTTGCTTTCATTATCTCTATGAATTCCTTTTATACTGTGTTTTGAGAAATAGATGTAAGCTTGGTTGTCATGATTGGTACTGTCTATAAAATATTTGATAGGCATTTTAATTGTAAAGACTGCAACTAATACACTGAAAATGAATGTAAAAGACAAAAAGTTTCTGAAGAGCCTTATCAAACCATAAAACATCGGGGTAAAGTGAAACCATATGAAGCTCCTCCAACCTTTCCCTTCAAAGAAAAACTTTTGTTTGTCTCTTTAAATGCCCCTAGGAAAAAAATATATATAGTTGGAAATATTTTAAATTTTTGTTTAGTTCTTAAATATTGAAACAGGAAATAATTTTGATTGGAATATTTTCAAGGATGCTAGTTAAGTGCAAAGCTCCTAATATAATTTCCTAATTTCAATGCTAATGGTAAAATGCTTGGAATTTAATATCCTTGCTGAGCTAGTAACTAATGTAAAAAGCTATTTAAGGATACAGTATTTATATCAAGGGGGAATTAATTAATTACCGACACTGTGCAAGCAACCCCCTTACCCAACACAGAAAGACCTGAAGAATCGTTTCTCCAAAAATTGTTATAAAAGAATCAACAACTGCTTAAATAATTATTTAAGATATTGGCTTTCTAAGAGTTATTTCATTTCGGATGACTGTTTTGTGAACTAAAAACTTTCATATGAAGAATAGGAGTGTTTGGACTTTTTGAAAACAAAATTTCATTTCTTGTTGAACTCTAATAAAATTGAAGAAAGATTTCAAAAATGGACTGAATGAAAAGAAAAAGTTAACCTCTAACTTCAAAAGATTATCTGGTATTTTCCCGCTATGTGAAGAACAAAGGTAATTAGAAATGTTGCATATTCATTAAGTAGACTGCTGTTCAGGACCCGACAGTATCACCTAAGCCAACCCTGATTTTGACAATGAAGAAACGATAGGAACCAACTTAAATCTAAACAAGCTTAGAAGAGGTAATTTTTCTATAATTTCATGAAAATAGGAGGGAGAAGAATATAAAAAAACTCTGAAGTGAACACCTCTGCTACCCTGCTTAAACAGCAAGCACTCCACAACTCATCCTGTCCATCTCTAAAAGCAAGCTACTACAAAGAGCTTAGAAGAACAGAAAAGACTCAAGATGAAACCAAACCAAAGAAACCTCCCCAAGATTTCAATGTGGATTGCTGAGAGAAAATTAACCAAAATACTGCTGAGTGATTAGATTTAAAATCTCTTGTAATTTTGTTAGGATATGGAAATGCTGTGATAATTTAAAATATTAACAGTTTCTCCTGTTAATCACCAAATGGTCAGATCAAGTATTCTTGGAGATGAGACAGGGACTAAACATTGGTAAACAGAGAAATAATGGGATTAAATTGGATTTAAGATTCTTAATATTCCTAATTGGCCTGTTTTAAAACAGTTCCTTAAATGGCTTCCTCTAAATAACTGATTTAAATATTTTCTTCCATTTCATAGGATTTAGTTAAGATTGCTTACTTTGCCCAACTGTACATTGTCTGGTTATTTATAATTAACAATCAGGATCCACCTGCCATTAGACAAATTCTGTTGCCCATACATAAAAAGTTTTAAATGATCTAATAAGGGTTTGTCTACACAGTGGAGTAATGCAGTCTACAGGGGTGTAATTTCTAAAGAGAACTAGTGTGTTGTGCATTAATTGATGTATGTAGACCCTGCTGGTGCACACTAACAGTTCCCTAGTGCACTTCCATGTAATACTGTTTCAAACAGCACTGTGTTAAACCACACCAGCAGGGTTCACATGGATCAGTGAATGCACATTAGTGCACTTTAGAAATGGCACACTTATAGAAGGTATTATCCTTCTGT
This sequence comes from Dermatemys mawii, assembly GCA_007922305.1. Taxonomy (NCBI): domain Eukaryota; kingdom Metazoa; phylum Chordata; order Testudines; family Dermatemydidae; genus Dermatemys; species Dermatemys mawii. The sequence goes on along the minus strand of ML677386.1, from coordinate 9,864,646 downwards.
GTGGACAAGCCCCAAGTGACTTAAAACAGCATTTCACAATAATTTTAGGAAACAAGATATTTTAGTCTTGACTTACGAAAGAAAGACCACTGCCAGAGGCATTTCATGCTTAAGGGTGTAATCTTTGGTAAAAGCTCTCCACAAATAGATGTAGAGAAGAGATGTTAATGGACATAACTATTTTATCATTAGGTATAATGCTTTATGTTTGCTTTTCCTTTCTTTAATAATAAAATAGCCATGATTAATAATGCTGATTATTTTGCTTGGTTTCAATATTGATGGTTCTCTAATGTCTATAAAAAACAAAAAACAAACAAACATGCAACTAAAATAGTGGAAGCCATATCCTTGAGTTGGCAGTAAACTCAGTAAATTACTAAGATTTGGCCTACTATTTCTTGTTTTGCTAAACTAAATATTTTTAGTAATTTGTATAATAAATGACTTGGCAGCCAACAATTTAAAATTAATCCTATTTGTACCACATAGCCACTGACTTTGATTTGTGGCTTATTAAGATCCAAATTAATTTTTCTACAGTTTAATTGTTTAAGGAACTTGTGGGTTATCTTAGTTGTCATGGAGAAAAACAGATACTGGATGTAGGGTAAAATGTTAATCTGAAGTAAAGTTACTCATTTTATAAGTGGCATAGGTGTGGCCTGTTCCATCTCTAGATAATTGCAAATTGTCTTAATCAGGAATGTATAATCAGTATGTAAGTAGCTGTGCTGTATGCCTGGAATCGAATATTAAAAAATAATTTATCTGTGGCTTTTGGTATGCAGTTTCTAAATTTCAGTGCCTATTCTAAGCCCCATTCATAACATCTCAGAATTAGTATAGTTTGATTTGCAATCTGATTTAGGCCCAAACTCAGCAGTCATAATAATGAGTGGAGCAATGCTTCTTGATACAAGCTTTTCAAGAACACTAACTTCATCCATGCACTAATAATTTGATATATATTTGTGCTAATTAAAGCTCTACTGTGCCAAAAAATAGAATGCAAAGCTCCCTTTTAGACAGCTAGAACTGCCCCCAAAATGTTTTCAGACAAGACTGAATGGACCCTCATGTATACATAGAATTCCCAGATGATTAAGGGACCAAATATAGAATTATAGGCTTATTGCACAGTTTTATTTCAACCACATGAAATACTTCAAGCAGATTTCTGGAGACAAATTTATCAATTCATATACTTCCCAATGTAGAGACCCTGAGAATCCAGGCAAGTGCTGTTAAAGATGTAAATTTTGGAGAGGGCCATCAAATATTATGCTTTGGAAAGAGTCGTAAATTGTTTGTAACCATATCTATGTCCAAAATCCCATCTTGTTTTGTATTTCAGTGTTTTTCATTGGTGATGAAAATATTATCTTCTGGATTTAACAAAAAGAATAGTAAAATGTGTTTCCAGAAACCTGTTTGTAGAAGCAGAGAAGGTCCAAGATTAGTTTTACGTGTGAAAGAATGAGAATATATTACTGTACAGTTCCATATAGTAAAGCTGAATGGAAAAATCTGTCAGCAATTCCTTTCTAACTCCCTATTTTTAGAGTTTTATAACTAATAAATTGAACACTAGCTGAAACTTAGGTCAAACCGAGCACATGGAAACTTCATTTTTAATGTTGGCTGTGTTCAAGGTTTATAAATATAAAAAGTGTTACCATTTTTGGATACTTTTTGGAACCCTTATAATGTTCTTGAGATTTATGACAACTACAAAGATGTCAGCAAGGGCTCAGTGCAAATTCAATGCAATTGATTATTTATGTATTTGTGTTACAGTAGCATCTAGGTGCTCATGTCCTGGACCCAAGATCCCATTATGCTAGGCATTGTACAAACACAGAATGAAAAAAAGACAGTCCCAGCTCCAAGGAGCTTACAGTTGAAATGTAAGAGAAGAGACAACAGATGTATACAGCCAGATGGGACTATAAGGAAATAGTGAGACCATATTAGTCAGCATAATAGGCAGCGGTTCAGCCCACAATTGCCTTAACTGTTCCCAAGTGTTTTTTGTAGGCACATGGAACAGGAGATAAAAGGAAGGTTTTGAAGGAGAGCAGTAGGGTAACTCCCCATAAGCAGAAGTTAATAGGGATCTCCTCCCTTCACTCTAATAACTTTTCAGCCATCAACAGATCATCTAAATAAATCAGCATTATGATTCTTACTTCTGGATTGACATAAATGGACTAATGAGCATAATAAATGCTCCTAGGGCAACTGACAGTCCCCAGTCATTAACGTTAATTGAAAATAGAATACACTTGGTAACAAAATACTATGGTTAAATTTGTGGAGAAGTTTCAGCTATAACCACATGGTTCAACTTGCTCATAACGTTCAGAAAAATTATTTTTGGCTGAAGTTTGTCTTGTATGATCTCAGCCAAGAGGTAAATATTTTACAAGAATGAGGTGAGGGTTTTTTTCCACTTATTATTACCGGGTCCTTTAAAATAAAGGAATAAAAAAAAAAAAGCTGAATTTCAAAACCTACCCTGTAAATTGTGCTCAAAGAAGAGCACTGTGTGTCTAAGATGGGGCAGGGACAAAAACATTTAAATGATAAAATTATAAGTAGTTGCAAAATCACTTCTTAATATGCATTGCTAAAATATATAGGGTTAGGATTAAAACTCAGAACGTATACTTCACCTCTTACACAAATGGTGGTGTCTCAGCATCCAGCTACACTGCAGCCAGTGACCATGCAACTCTTTCAGCTTTTATACTTTCACTCCTGATATGATAGAAGCAGCCTGCATTAGCTATCTGCGATGAGGGGGGTGTTCCAAATCAAAACAACCATCATTACTACATGTTACCACAGTGATTCTACCACGTGCAGGACCTTCTCTGGTGTTGAGTGGGAAGCAGGATTTACTACAAAGTATCTTTGATACGTAAAGGCGCATCAGGCTTGAGAAGTCTTTTCTTTTAAAAAAGGGGACAAATAACATGAGAAAGTGGGTTTTTTGTTTGTTTGGATACTTCTACCGTGTCTAACATTTTTTAAAACATTGTTTTTTATTTCTAGGGCAACAAATTTTTAAATTCCGAAGAAGCTCTTATCCCCCTTTTAATTGGTTATTTTGGGAGTAGCGAAGCACTGGTGAAACAGAACTTTTTTTTCATTCAGTCTCAGTGTTTATTTAACTCATCACTTTCATCCTTATTCCTGCATCTGCATTTCACTTGCTTTAAAAAACACTGTTTGTGTGAGGATCAAAGCCAAAATTGTATATGGAATCAAAGAGCAAGACATCACCTGAACAGAATGAAGGCAACTAGGAATACAAACTCCATCTCTGGAATGACAGATAATATCACCACCCAAGAGTGAAACCTGTCATTCCTTTTCCCCCAGGGAAAAGAATCATTGTTCAGTTATTGACTATGTTGTTCCTTCAGCCTTTTTAATGTAGAGCTCTAGCAGACATCATTAGTCTGGAAGGAAAATGACAACATGGATATGGGTTTGTTACACTGATGCTAGAGAAATGGAACCATTTGGTATCACACCTTTTGTAAAACATACCGCACTGGCATAGAATGTGTTTTCCCTGTTTGCTGCCTAGTTTAATTCTGAAGAGCAGTAAAGAAGTAACTAGCTGCAGAAGAGAGGGCAGGCTAAGAACAGAGAGGAGCATGATGTAATGGACTATTAAAGTAATGTAAAAGAATATCTACGATCATCTAGGGTTTATTTAATACTTGGAAGAGGAAGGAGTTATGTCTCATACAGTATAAAGTAGTTCTGAAATCGCAAGGCTTTTTAATGCATTTCAGTTTTGGAAAAGAAGTTACACATCCAAGGGTTAATTGTGGCTTTGACATAAGACCCATGTATGGGGAAGTGTGTACCTGCACTGTGTCAGACACAGATTATGAGTCAGTCATATTGTGATGTATTTGATGGAGCCATTTTAAAGATACTGGGCATCAATTAATTCTCAAAGTTTCCACGAATGTTCTGAGTTGAGAATAAACATGGAAAATTTTAGCCCAAAGAGCATTTTTTTAGAAAGTGGATGCTGGAGCTGAGCCTTAGCAATGTCAACAAGTGTTTGACCCCCTCTAATAATAATAAATAATGTGTGACAAAGCTCTGAGACTGTACTTGTGGGTCTTGCGCTTCCTGGCAGATTTAGGGGCCTCAGACACTCATCTAGGCCCCAGAGTGACCTTACCTCTTTCAGTATAATTGGCAAGAGTCACCGCCTAGTGAGTTACCTTCATCACAGGCCAGTATGGAAGATGGAAAGGCGGGGGGAATACCCCACAGTCTTTGTTGTTCCATAGAGCTCAGTAAGCACAGTCTGGCCTCTTTAATGAGCTGAGTCTCATTTCTCCTCTCGAGGATTTCTGTAAGGAATGGAGGGAGATGCGGGGAACCCAGGCCTGCCCTCTACTCCGGGTTCCAGCCCAGGGACCCTAGTGGTAGCAGCTGTTGGTGGCTTTCGTTCCACCACTAATGTGCTTTGATTCCCTGGGCTACTTCCCCAAAGTTCCCTCTTCCTAGCTTCACCCTTACGTCAGGTTGCAGCAAAGCTTCCTCTCCTCTAGCTCCTTTCTCCTTGACTCCCCCACCTGACTAACTGGGAGGTTTTTAACTGGTTTCAGCCAGCCCCTGATTGGCTTCAGGTGTCCCAATCAGGCTAGCTATTTCTGCTGCTTTCTAGAAGCTTTTTAATTGGCCCCAGGTGTCTTGATTGGCCTGGAGTAGCCTTTGTTTGGCTGTCCAGGGAACAGGGACCTGCACATCCTGAGGCTGATATACCTGCCTTCCAGCACTCTCCTATACGCTTCTGGTCTGACTCCATCACAAATGTTAGTGTGTTTGATCCTTGCAAGAGCGTTGTTCATGCCTACATTTTTTGTTTACATGTTGCTGTTTACATTAACATAGCCTATAGAACTTGGAATCTCTCTCTGTCCATCTGGAGGAACCATGCTCCTCTTGACCTGCTGCTCACGAACAGGGAAGAATTGGTAGGGGAAGTAGAAGTGAATGGCAACCTGGACAACAGTGACCATGAGATGGTCGAGTTCAGAATCCTGAAAAAAGGAAGAAAGGAGACCAGCAGAATACAGACCCTGGACTTCAGAAAAGCAGACGTTGACTCCCTCAGGGAACTGATTAGCAGGATCCCCTGGGAGGCTAATATGATGGGGAAAGGAGTCCAGGAGAGCTGTCTGTATTTTAAAGAAGCATTATTGAAGGCACAGGAACAAACCATCTCAATGTGCAGAAAGAATAGCAGATATGGCAGGCAACCAGCTTGGCTTAACAGAGAAATCTTCAGGGAGCTTAACACAAAAAGGAAGCTCACAAGAAGTGAAAACTTGGACAGATAACTAGGGAGGAGTATAAAAATATTGCTTGAGCATGCAGGAGTATAATCAGGAAGGCCAAAGCACAATTGGATTTGCAGCTAGCAAAGGATGTGAAGAGTAACAAGAAGGGTTTCTACAGGTATGTTAGCAACAAGAAGAAGAACAGAGAAAGTGTGGGAACCTTACTGAATGGGGGAGGCAACCTAGTGACAAATGATGTGGAAAAAGCTGAAATACTCAATGCTTTTTTTTTTACCTCGGTCTTCACAGATAAGGTCAGCTCCCAGTATGGGGAGGAGGTGAGCGGCCGTCAGTGGTGAAAGAACAGGTTAAGGACTCTTTAGAAAAGCTGGACATGCACAAGTCCATGGGGCCAGATGCATCCCAGAGTGCTGAGGGAGTTGGCTGATGTGATTGTAAAGCCATTGACCATTATCTTTGAAAACTCGTGATGATCGGGGGCAAGGCTGGCTCCAGGCACCAGCTGAAGAAGCACATGCCTGGGGCAGCACTTTCCAAGGTGCGGCATTCCAGTCAAAAAAAAGGCTGCCAAATTCTCCGCCCGCCCCCCTTATTTTTTCCTTTGTCAGATTGGGCTCTATAAGACTATAAGATGCATAGAAAGCGGGCTAGATCGTTGGGCTCAATGGGTAGTTATCAATGACTTAATGTCTAATTGGCAGCTGTTATCAAGCGGGGTGCTCCAGGGGTCGGTCCTGGGTCAAGTTTTTTTCAGCATCTTTATTAATGATCTGGATGACGGGGTATATTGCACCCTCAGCAAGTTTGCAGGTGACACTAAACTGTAGGGAGAGGTAGATATGCTGGAGGGTAGGGATAGGGTCTAGAGTGACCTAGCGAAATTGGAGGATTGGGCTAAAAGAAATCTGATGAGGTTCAACAAGGACAAGTGCAGACTCCTGCACTTAGGACAGAAGAATCCCATGCACTGCTACAGGTTGGGGACCAACTGATTAAGTGACAGTTCTGCAGAACAGTATCTGGCAATTACAGTGGACGAGAAGCTAGATATGAGTCAACAGTGTGCCCTTGTTGCCAAGAAGGCTAATGGCATATTGGACTGCATTAGCAAGATCATTGCCAACAGATCAAGGGAAGTGATTATTCCCCTATATTTGATACTGGTGAGGCCACATCTAGAGTATTGCATCCAGATTCCCTCCCCCCGCCGCACACACAGAAAGGATGTGGACAAATTGGAGAGCGACCAGTTGAAGGCAATGAAAATTATTAGGGGGCTGGGGTACATCACCTATGAGGGGAGATTGATGGAACTGGGCTAATTTAGTCTGTAGAAAAGGAGAGTGAGGGGGGATTTGATAGCAGCCTTCAACTACCTGAAGGGGGGTTCCAAAGAGGATGGAGCTAGGTTGTTCTCAGTGTTGGCAGATGACAAAACAAGGAGCAATGGTCTCAAGTTGCAGTGGGGGAGGTCTAGATTGGACATTAGGAAAAACGATTTCACTAGGAGGGTGGTAAAGCACTGGAATGGGTTACCTGGGGAGGTGTTGGAAACTCCTTCCTGAGAAGTTTTTAAGGCCCAGCTTGACAAAGCCCTGGCTGGGATGATTTAGTTGGTGTTGGTCCTGCTTTGAGCAAGGGGTTGGCCTAGATGACCTGCTGAGGTCTCTTCCAACCTAATGTCCTATAATTGTATGCAGGCTATTGAGAAAGCTTGCCAAAGGTTGTGTAAACTACTTTTGATTTTAAGGTTTAGCAAATAAAATGCAATTTACTTTACTCGTGTCTCTATAATAAGGATTATAAATTCTGTCTCTGCTGTTTGTTTAGAGGGGTGGGGAAATGTGCTTTTCATGTGTTTTCCAGTTTCTTTTCTAATTGCTGATTATGAAAATATTTTTGTATATAGTTTTTGTAATTCTAAAGTATGTCTGTAACATCTCAGCCGTTCTCACAATAATAGATTGTGATATGAGGGAACTGTATCTCCTTGATAAATGATGTATTGAGTACGGTAGATCTAGCACTTTATATAGGATTTAGCTTCCTTTAAAAAGTAAGTTTTGCATTCCTAACATAAAAGTATTCTGCTTTTTGTCCTTCCCATTAGGAACCCTGGGATGCTCGACACATTCCGGCACTATTCTCTGCTTTCTGTGGCCTTTTAGTTGCACTCTCTTATCATCTTAGCAGGCAAAGCAGTGATCCATCTGTACTTGTGTAAGTGTGTCAGCAAACTTTTTTTATTGGTTATATTATTTGGCATGTGGACTATAGGTTGCACAGGGTGATATTTAAGTCTGGAGATGATGATTTCTGATTTCAATGACTTGAGGCATCTTCTAACAAAGTTGGTTGTGTAAACTTGGGTCTCACTGGAAAGAAACATACTGAAAAAGTACAATAAAGAAGGGTTTTTATGGTTATTGTTACCAATGTTTTAGAACACACTATTTTTTTTGAGAGGGACTAGATAGCTCAGGGATTAGCAATAAGATACACATTTACCTCTAGAAAATTGGTACAAAATAAGGTGCTGATCCTGCAAACTTTTATGTATGTGCTTACATGTACTACCATGAGTAGTCCCATTGAAATCAATGAGACAGTATACAATAGTAAGGTGAAGTATTTGCTGGATCAGGGTCAAAGATTGTTGTCAGTGGCTGAAAGGTAGTATCATTAGTTTGGTAGCTTGTATGAAATATATTTTGGTCTTGGTCCATTTCAGTAGCCAGATGTACCCATTGCAAAACTATCATCGGATTTGTCACTAAACGGTGCCACTGTCAGTTGTCTGAGCAGAAAGAACAATGAATGAATGAACAGAAACCAAACTATTCAGTTTCTCATCACAGGTTACCTAAAGTACTTTGATGACATGGGAAATGTTCACACTTGCTGTCCATGGTGTACCAGTTCGGTAAATGAATAAAGGGCTTCAATCACCATAAATCTAGTACCTTTCATCAGTACTAAATTATTTGGTCAGATTTTGCTGTCTGGGAATTTTATGATTAACCCTTATGGAACTAGCTAATCCCCAATGGATGTCACCTGGGGACAGGCTAATTATCAGGGTTTGGGGAGACGCATTAGGAAGCACCGTAAGAAGCAAGAGGAAGAGTTTCTGACCTTTGAGGAGCACAACCTGATCACAACTCTTTTCTAGTGTCAGTTCCATCACCTTTGCCTCTCCACTGAGGTTAACTGCTCTTCAAGGTAGTAAGCATTTAAAGCTGAGTCCAGGGACTGTGAAGAACCAGCATAGCACAAGCAACACAGTGATCTGAAGGTTGGGCTCACAGAAGAAGTAGTGCAGCTATGAACGTGGGGCCCCCTGCCATCTTGGTGGGAGCCTTTTTCGGGCATTCACAGAGAGAGCCAGACAATACTGAGGGAGACAATGGGGAGTCATTATATGCAGGGGAGGAAACGTGAATGGCAAGGAAGATAAAAGGATCTGTGGCATTAACTGAAATTCTTAAGTTCTTTAGTGTGATTTATATAAATCCTGTTGTCATCCTCATGATCCCTGAGGACAGATAAATCAGATAATTACATGCTGCTGTATTCGATCTGAGATGGAAGTGAAGCAAGAAGTGCTTCCCCTTACTCTCCTGGAGCCTAATCCAATACGCACTGAATCTTTCCATTTATTTCAATGGGCCCTGGGTCAGGTCCACTATGAGTGACATATAGCTCATTCTACAAGATGTTATAGAATACAGAAATGGTTGTGGGGTGAAGTACCGTTACACACAGGAGTGCTTATTCAGTTCTTGTGCAAAATACACACAGAAAAATACCAAATAAGTTCTTTAGAATTTAAATGTGTATTTTCCTCAGGATATAATTCCCAGTCCATTAATATCCTTAATTAAACAAATTCTTATCTTTTGTTTTAAATAAGGTGTTTTGAATCCTGGAATTCATTGCTTGGCCACCTTTTAAATCTAGTTTCTAATTCCCTAATGACCTTAATCAAATTCTCAGTAGTTCAAATGATTGTTAAATGTCTTGTTTGAGATTAAAATATGAGTTTCTGATTCTACAGCATCATCAAGTATTCATTGTATAATCATGATTAAAATGTATAATCCCCCAAAAGAGATTTAAGATATTTTTAATGACTGTGAGCTTGGGGGATTGGAAACAGTATTTAAGGAGTGGCCTATGGCATAAATTTTAAAATGAAGGAGAAAGTGTTGTGTAAAACTAAAATGAGGATGAACATGTAATTTATATTGAGATGAGCATTTTGCCCTTTGTAATATCAGTGTTTGACATCAGAAGTGGCACTAAAGAACCCCCTTGCCAGCATTCTCAGTAGCGGTCAAAGATTAGAAAGGGCATGGAACTGAACTACCCTCTCATGCAGTCCCTTCCCAGTGAATGCTACTGTGCTATTCTGGACTAAAGTTCCTTATTGGTAAGGAAGCTGACACTGCCCTGGCCAGATTTTCAGCTTTTCTATGGCAGTCTCCTGCTATGCAGCAGTAAAATAGTCACTGTGTAGGTAAGGGTAAAGTTGGACTCTAAAATGTGTGTTCTCCCCTTACTAATGGCATATAACCCCATTTGCAGAAAAGCTGTTATTCAGAAGAATTCTAACATTTTTTTTATAGGTCTCTGATTCAATGTAAATTTTTTCCTCACTTTCAACATCAAAATTTGAGAGATTCATCAACAGATCCACTCCCAGAGAAGATGAGAGAGTCAGTGGTAAGACTTTTTTAAATTATTTATTTTATGTACTAGAAACCTGCAATTCACCTATGTGGAATCCCTTAACAATGCTCAGTTGTCAATGCTACTACCTCAAGTGTGGATGCGCTCTGCCGACAGAGGAAGACAGTGAGAACATGGAACAACCTTTTCTTTTAGCGCTTTTTGATTGTCAACAAAACTTTCAATGAAAAAACTCTGCCACTGTAGACATGGCCTTAGGAAAGTATTGGTGACTGATCCCCAGGGGAAGGTGGGTACCTCAGGAATTCAGGCTGGTCAAGGATGGAGTTCGCAAAAGGGCTAAGGTGTGGCTAATTCCATCCAAAAGTTTGGAATGGCCCTGCTTCCCAGCAGCTAGACATCTTTCCTCCTCTTCAGCACAGCATCCATAATGGCCACCTCAAAGCACTGCGGGGAGCTAGATAATCCCTAAAGTGTAAGTATCTGTGGGGGTAAGTAGTGTTTAAGGAGTGAATGGAAAATACACTACTTTATTGCTTGGTGTAGAAGCCACAGCTTCTGTTAAACTTTATTATTTTACTTGGTTAAATTGCATAGTAGAGGTATGGCTATTAATGGAGGGAGGCTTCTAAGCAAAGATATGAAGTATTTATTATAAAGCTTGACTACATACTCTGGTGTTCTTGGTATGTAGCTTCTGAGCACAATCCACTGTCAACTGATTTCTATGAACTGGTTGACTGTATTGTAGGTATAGGGGGAGGCATAATTTTCTTCTGATTTTATAACCCACACATCTCTTCCACTTATTGCTCATTGCCTGGGGCAAGTGTACAGTCTGACCTCATCTATTCAGCAAGTCGAACCATGTCAGAAGACTGACCCAGTTAACAATATGGCCGTCCCTTGAACTGGTTACAACCATTTCATTTCAGAGTGCAGATGAGGATCTGGTTAAAAACACAATTAAGGTCCTGACTATATTGCAGACTGGAACCATGTAACTAAGAAAAGGGGATAACTGTTCCATTGTAGAGCTCTGGCATGGCTGTACTGGTAATCTAGACAGGGCCTTGGTGTCTTGGTCCTTTTTTTGTGGTTGAATTTGTTTCTTGGTGCTCTTTTCTGCCAGGGAATTTCACATAGCGCTTGTCAGCTGCACATTTCTGCTGCACACATTTGACATCTCATGTAGTTTTCTAGAAACACAGGCTGTTTTTACTGGCTGCTACATGGGCCTCCTAATGCTGTATCTTCCTTTCTTCCTCTGTTTGGGTTTCCTCCAGTTTATATATTAATGTAAGCAGATGTGCACAAGTCTAAATTGGTTTATGTAGTGCTAACTCTTTCGTGCTGGGACACAGATAGTACTCCCGGAAGAGGAGATTGAAATTGTAGTTTAATATGTGCTCTGTCTAAACCCTTTAGTGGCTGGCATCTATGCCTTAATAAATAGTTGACTTAAGTTAAATAGGTTCTCTACAATTATTCTTACAGTGCAATGCCCGTATAGCAAATTGGTGAGTGTAGAGAGCTAAAAAGCTATGTGCATCAAATTTGAGGGAAACATTCAAACAACAATCCATTCTGCTCTTATTCCACTAAAGTTAAGGAAGTGTGCTATCGTAACCAGCTCTGGTTTTGATTAATTTTCAAAAGCAAACTAAAAATAGCTTTCAAATCCTCTTTAAGGAGAACTTTGATCAATCTGGAAATTGGGTACACTGTTTCACAAGGACCAGAAGGAGAAGTTTTAATAACATATCCTTCCCCATTTTGTTTCCCTCGGCATGCCCCTGTATAATGGCCCAAACAAGCTTTTTCCTCCACTGACAACTGTATAAGATGTCAAAGTGCAACAAAATGTCCAGTGTCCACTGGCCTCTGCACCTATGAATAAAACATGCATAATATTCAGGCTAAATTAGCGCCCTTTCATTCAATATATTCCAGATATAAATAACTGGTTCACCTCCCAAGAAGAAAGCAAATAGTTTAAATATTAAAATAAATCTGTTGTGTTGTATAATATTCATGTTAGTAGTAATCAGTATAGCATTTGTAATGTTTAGCTACATGACCTTTACGAGTTTTTCTCTACTCAAATGACTATGTAAGAATTGTCAGCTTTGGAAACTGGAATTACAAAGCAGCTGTGATGGATAATTAATCATTCAACTTTGAGAATGGAGCTTCCAAGCATTATAATTAATTTCTATAGGCATCCCCATGGTTGATTACTGCATTAACCAGTGGCCTGAGGGTGTTAATGTGTTACATTCAAACTCAACTTCCTTCGAGCCTTTAGTACAAACAGTCAGATAGCTAGTAAAAGAATGTATACAAAGCCCCCAGTGTATAATTTAAAACAAGAAGAATAAAATTACCGCACATTTTCCTGTTTATTCTCACAAGCAGGAGGTATCCAGAATATTCTTTTGAAAAATAAAGCAATATTTATTTGATAGAATGGTGGATGGGTGATGTTGAGTCTTTGTCTATATGATGTTTTTACCCGAAAATTCAAAACGATCCCAATGGTAGTGATTATTTCACTATTGAATTTTTACTAACATTAGAGGTCACACATAATGTATACCAAACATTACATTAAAGACATGCCAGGTAGGTTGCAAAGTCAAGGACTAGAAAGGTAGGAAATGGTAGCCTGTGTAATCTTAATTCACCCTGCTTGTGTGTCCATTCGGTGTAGCCCCATGTGCATGGGGTCTTGTGGAAAACGTTCAGTGTTTTATTTACTCTCATCAACTGTCACCATCTTGTTCAAATGTCATGATAGGTGATGTTTTTCTTAAAACCCCAGCTCCGGGAGGCATATGATTACATGAGAATATCAGCCTTCATTTTAAAAATAGTAAGTTCCTATCCTTCAGTCTAACTTTGAAAACATGACCCGAGTACATTTTTTAATTTTTAGCTAACATCATGATTTCTTTGGGGTCGTGCTTGGAGTTGACATTACTGAGAATGGTATGTGATCATGTAATTAAAGATTATATTACAATATATTATAATATACACAGCAGGGCTAAATTAAGGTTGTACAAGCAACCATAAATCTAGCATTTTCTAGCTTTCAAATGCTCAACTTTGCAACCTAAATAACATTCATTTAATGTAGTTTTTAGTATGTAATTTTCTAGAATTTTTAATGAGGAAAAAAGGTAAAAATAAATTCCATTATGTGCATCATCATCATCATCAGGGTTTCAATCCTGAGCTTTCAGTACTGATGCACAGCTGCTACCACTTGAGCTACAGGGCTAACTACATTAGCCAGTGGCAGGAGAAGGCTGTTATCCTGTGGGTGAGAATGGGCCACTGGGGCAGGACCAGGTAGGAGATCAGGAGTTAGCTGATGGCGAGGGGCTGGCCTGGTCCGGTTCTCTCTTTCCCTCTACCCCCTTGAGCTGGGATGCTTCTGTCCCATGTGGTGTCTTCAGAGGTGCTATGGACCACTAGAGCCATGTGCTGAGTCCAGGCTGGCAGGGTGATTGTTGGAAGTCTGCATCAGCTCTGCTCACACTCCTCCTACGTTCCATACATTACCAGAACATGTATATGGTGGTTCTGGTGCTGCTGTTTTGGCAGTGGTTTGGTCTAGTTCTTTAGAATGTTCATGTTCCATTAATACTTTGGCAGTCTGCCAACATTTTTCCTGGGGAACGCAAGCCAGAGAAGGAAAAGGACAAATAACACTTAATATTTCAGCTAAACTTGAGTGGAGTTTTATGGGATACAGAAAAAGCACTTCTCAAGCCAAAGGGTTTTAGTCCAGCTGAATTTCAAAGGCCTGCTGTAAACAGTGTAAGTGTTACTCAGAAACAGGTCACAATCATCTTATGATAACCATAATCGTTAAGCAACTAAAATATAGTGGTCACTGACAGCTCCCCCTGTACTTTAAAATCAATTTGTTGTTCAAGTGTTTATTCATTTTTATCTCCCTACTGTTGGGTCTGATATCCTAGCATTATTTATGTTCTCTTCCTCCTCCCCACAGAAACACTTGTTGGTTAGGCTGACTATTGGTGCTGGGTGCACAGTCGCAGTAACATCTTGAATCAGATGAAGTTTTCTTTTAAGTTAAATTTTGTTGTGTCTCAGGTTTCTAGGAGTCTTTAAATTAAAGCACTATGAGTCAGTATTTTGATAAATATCTAGTAGCAGGCATTCCGTTTATATCAGTCAGCACCTTCATTTGCCACCAGCGTTAAGTAACCCTCTAGTCATAAGTCTAAGACAAGTTATTGGTTTGCTAACCAAAGACGTTTCTGTAAGCTCTAAAATACAATGGTTCAGTAATTCACATAGCTCAAAAACTACCTTGTTAATTTGTTTGTTCGTGAAATTTTAATCACAAGAAAAATAGGTTAGGAAGAACATATTTTTCTACTTCTCCAAAACACAGTTACTCCAGCCCAGTTATAGTTCTTTACTTGAAGATAGATTTTTATCTTTCCTTATCATTACATAATAATAGAGATATTATGAAAACCCCCAAATCTTGGAGAAATTTGGACTCTTATATTGAACCAAACATTACAACTTGGACCCATCTCTGTAGTCCATAATAATAAATGTATTATCATTGATGTCTATGAACACATTACAGAAATTCTCCCAGAAAGCACAGATTATTTAAGCACTGGAAGAAACAGTGCATTAGCATGAGAGTATCAATGCTTCCAAACAGGAAATGGAACCAGAATATTAACAGATTGTTCCCATTTTCAAAAATATAGAAAACCCCACAAATACCATTGCATAAACAGAGACACAAATTTAATATAAAACCATTTTAGTTTTAACTTTCATGTTTTAAAATGAATGTTGATAACATGTTAATATGATTGACAGGCTCTTTTTAACAAATGTAGTGTGCGGGGAAATATTTTTGCAAAGCATATTGAAGAAAATACCCTTACGTTAAAATATATTGTAAATCAACATCAACTGTCATCACAGTGCAAACTATCAGTAATTCATAATGGATTAATTGAATGTATCCAGTTAAAATAGTATTCACTTGATAATTTTGTATTTTAAAAAAATTGTATTCACAGAAGGAAATCTTGAAATCGGATCTCATTGTCTGCACAGTGGCTGCTGTTCTATCATTTGCAGTCAGTGCCAGCACTGTGTTTCTGTCATTAAGGGTATGTATTGTAATCCCCAGCTTTTAGATATTTTTTCCCCTATAATATCATCTCTATTATGCAAACTACATGGCTAAGAATAGAGAGGAACTGTGAAGAGAAAAGTTAAGGAAAAATTATTTAGTGGCAAAGATAATTTTCAAGGTTTTTGATATAAACTGCAAATCAGTTATAGGTATTTATATTAGGCACAATGTAATGCATTTAGTAATTGTTTTCCCTAATTCTTTGCTTTATACTGGTCTTTTTTTATGACAGAGAAACTATTGAAAGAGGGATTTTTACATGAACCTGACTAATTTAGCTTTTTTAATTCTAGTTACAATACTGGATAAATGTATGTGTAAAGTACATTTTGAAAAAGAACAAAGGTTGTGCCTTTCATTTCCTGAGCCCCACATCTGTTTCCCACCTGTAGTCTTTGATGCTTTTTATATAAGAATCAATATTTCTTGCAAATGTATTAGGAAGATTAAATTGTTGTACATTAAAAATATTGTGTGTCTATAAAATATTTTTTGTAAATGTGATTCCATTATTTTCCTCCTTTGCTTCAGCCATTTCTTAGCATTGTGCTGTTTGCTGTAGCATGGACTGTGGGATTCGTAACACATTACATACTTCCTCAGCTCCGCAAGCATCATCCTTGGCTATGGATTTCACACCCCATACTTAAAAACAAAGAATATCATCAGCAGGAAGTGAGAGGTTTGTAATAAATATTGTCAGAATGTTGATTAATGTTGCCTTTAGTTTGTCTTGTTTTTAAAGAAAAAAATTCTTGCTTGTGTCCATTGTGATGTTTAAAGATGACCATTTTTTTCCAAGAAGAGTTTTTTTTTCTTTTGTTATGTTTTACTTAGAAATATCAGGAGTTTAAGGTTTTGATTTTTGTATTTCCATTGGATGGCACTCTCTCAGGGACTGGAAGAATGAAAATCAATATAGTGACATCATAATAGGTAGAAGGGCCAACTGCAACTTTTCCACATTTCATTGTAGAGGTGGGTGAGTTGGTTTGAATCTTTCATGCAGAGCTTTCTGCTAAAACTATTGAACTTTAGCAAAACATCCAAGCCCAAAGAATTTTAAACTGTCTGTGTAAACATCTCTTCCTATCTTAAGTGAGGGCTAGCAAAACTGCCACTGCAACCCCTACCTCTTGGGATTTCATTATCCCTTAGTTCTCTAGTCCCCAAACAATCTTCCAGCAGAAGGAGGGAAGTGTTATTTCTATTGTAGAAAAGCAAGCCCTGAATCCATGAAAGTGAGTAGGTAAACTCCACTTGACTTCAGGTACGGCACATAGGAGTTAAACTGAAGGGTGGAACATTTTGATTCACATCTAAAATTTGTCTAAACATTTCAACCCCATACCCCATTCTCACACTTAGACTTGGAATTTAGTTCTGCATGAAACAACTTCTTTCCTTTGTATCTTCGTTGCTCCTTCCCTCCCCTTCTATTTAATCATTTGAAGTGCTGGTGCCTACTTACACTTCACATCCTCTGTCCCTGCCCCATCAAAGTGTCCAGGAAATTCACTGGGGCCCTGAACAGGTTTCTCTCTACAAAATAAGATTATTCCTTATTATGGGCCCCTTTCCCTTAAACATCAGCTTTCACATACCACTGACCTGAACTTCAAAGTGTTGGAATATAATGGTGAGAAGAATCTTTAGATTACACTGCTCTACTGCCAAAATGCTTCTGAAATAAATGTAGTCAAACTTTACTAATTCTGAGTCACTGAGAACGAAAATGATGCTTAAAATTGTTGATTGGCTCTAGTTTTCAAGATATGCTATTGGGTCAGTATATACGACCCTTGACATGGGAATGGCGGACGATAAGTGAGTTATAAAGGGAAGGGATCTCACTTTAAACCAGAAATGACTAAAATACATCTTTGACTGGATCTATGAATAAATCTATGACTGGGTTTGGACAGTACTTGCTTTTTAGGCAAAACAGTGAATGATGCAATCTGAAGCTGGTATTGCATCATACATGATATGAATTGCATCATGTTATTCCTAGAAGTCATGGATGATGCAATCATAACAAAGCTTACATCACTCTGCTGAACAAATTCTCCTATATCAGCTCTAGAAATCCTACAGTGTCGTGCGCTCTTATTTGTCAGTGTTTGATTTTGCAAAGGGACACATTGCTGTTTAGCCAAAGTGAGCAGAGATGCCTCGTACTTGTGTGAACAGTGCAGATAACTTCTGCTATGTTTGTGGTGAAGTGACTTTTGCATCACAAAAGCGCAGTATAACCACTATGGTTAAGAAAGCCTATCCCCTTTATTTTGGCTGCAAAATTGGAGATCAGGACAAGAGGTGGTCCCCACGCATATGCTGCAACACTTGTGCAACAAATCTTCGCCAGTGGTTGAACAGGAAAAGGAAATCTATGCCTTTTGCAGTGCCAAGGATTTGGAGAGAGCCAACAGATTATACCAGCAATTGTTACTTCTGCATGGTGCCTCTAGTTGGGAAAGGTGTGTCGAAGAAAAAATGGACTGTGCATTATCCAAACATTCCATCAGCTATACGCCCAATACCCCACGGAGAAGGACTGCCGATTCCTGATGCACCAGAATCATTCTCACTTGAGTCAGAAGAGGAAGAGGATGAAACTTCTGGTCCTGAACCATCAATGTCACAGGACCCACATTTTCTCCCATCCTCCTCCTCTGAACCACACCTCATAACACAAGCTGAACTGAATGACCTTGTCAGGGATTTGGAACTACCCAAGAGTAAGGCACAGCTGTTGGGCTCCAGACTACAGCAGTGGAATCTCTTGGCAGGTGATGTTAGGGCTTCCATGTTCCGTGACCGTCAAAAGGAACTTGTCCCATTCTTCTTCATGGAAAGTGATCTTGTAGCCTGCAACAACATCGATGGTGTGATGGCAGCCCTCAACATCGTTCATGATCCAGATGAGTGGAGACTCTTCATTGATTCATCGAAGATGAGTCTTAAAGCTGTTTTGCTGCATAATGGCAATGTTTTGCCATCAATTCCAGTTGGTCATGCAGTCCATATGAAGGAAACCTATGACAACATGAAACAACTTTTGAGGTGCATAAACTATGACCAACATCAGTGGCAGCTTTGTGGCGATTTGAAGGTTGTTGCTCTCTTGCTTGGTCTGCAGACTGGATACACGAAGTACTGCTGTTTTCTCTGCGAATGGGATAGTCGTGCAAGAGATTCCCACTACATCAAGAAAGATTGGCCACTCTGACAGTCATTGGAGCCTGGGAGGAAAAGTGTTCAGCATCCACCACTTGTTGAATCAAGGAAGATTTTGTTACCACCCTTACACATCAAGCTGGGTCTGATGAAGAACTTTGTCAAGGCCATTGACAAAACACAAGCAGCTTTCAAGTACCTCCGTGGAAAATGTCCAAGGTTAAGTGAAGCTAAGATAAAGGAAGGTGTCTTTGTTGGTCCTCAGATTCGTGAACTTCTTCGAGATGATGCATTCGACCATACACTGCGTGGCAAGGAAAAGACGGCATGGAAAGCCTTCCAGTCAGTGGCAATACATTTTCTTGGAAACAACAAGGCAGACAACCACAGGTTATTGGTGGAAAACCTCCTCAAGGCATACAAAAGCCTTGGTTGCAACATGTCACTAAAGATACATTTTTTGCACTCTCATCTAGATTTTTTTCCACCAAACTGCGGAGCAATGAGCGGCGAGCGATTTCACCAGGACATTGCAACAATGGAGAAACGGTATCAGGGCAAATGGAGCCCATCAATGCTTGCAGACTATTGCTGGACAGTGACAAGAGATGCTCCATTTAATGAATACAAGAGACAAGCCAAGAAGCGCCGAGTAGACACTGAATAGGACTAAACTATGTACATAATAGTTTTTTGCCTTTTGTTTCATAATACATTTTATTTATATAACCCTTTTGCTGATTTTTAAAGTGTTACATAAACAGGACAGGTGAAATATTATCATGTAAAGCAACCATAAACACATGAAAAGACCTAGGTTTACAATTTATGATTAAAACTCTACTATCTACACAATATACATAGACATAAAATGTAAAAACTTAAATATCTTAGAAACAGTAGCCAATCAGTTGTTTTAATTGTCATATTTGAATTCAGCACATCAAAATACATAATAAATATCACATTTTATCTCTGAAGCAGACGACTTCTAAAAAATTGTAGACCGGTGTTATTGGTGACTGGGCTGCTAGCCCATCTAATCTTTATTCGTGACTGACTTAAATCTGTGTTACTCCTTCCTTTGTGAAAATGTAGATAGAATTGCACGTGAATGTTCAAACATTTCACCTCTGTAGGACTGGATTCAAATCTGAATTTATTTACTCTACAAAATAGATTTCCATGCAATCCCAAGTGGATATTTATCCCTGTTTATTAAATGTCCTAACCTCTTTTTTACATTTGGTGTAAAATGAAAGTTGTTTTACCCCTGGTAACTTTTAGATTGTGGAGAAGGGGAATTATGATGTCTGGAAACGGAGGACATATCAAATATAATAATAATATGTAGCTCTTCTATAGTGCTTTTCATCAGTAGATCTCAAAGCACTTTTCTAAGGAGTTCATCCCCATTTTACACAGTGATAGCAGGGAAGATGAAAACTCAAAGACTTCCTTCACCTTTCACCACATTGAGCTACCGTATGGGAGTCAAGTGACCGATGGCCTAATCCAGAGTTATGTAAACTTCCCTCAGTTTAATACTTGTTCTGAAGTTTATAGCCATTTTACATGTATAAAGAAAATAAAAATAACCCTTCTCTTTTTTAATACCCAAGCCCTTTAGGGAATGTTAAAGTTTTTATCATTAATAATTTGATCTATAAACTTTTAATGACAGTCATAGTTTCCACTGTATTTCTGTAGGGCATAATGTTCTTCTAGCAGATGTAATAAGGCTAAAATAATGTCTTTCACCGGCATCTGTGGCAATGGGAATTTACTGAAAATATAGCAATGACCCAATGTAGGGGAAGAGTTCTTTTTAAAATGGCATTTCTCATTTTTAAAAAGTGTAACAAAATTAAGTGAAAAGCGAGAACACAGAATGTTCAGTGATGTTTAGCCATCGTGTTCAGTCTGTCAATATAAGCCTTAGTGGTTATCCTTATAGACCCCCTGTAAGAGAGAGAATATAGCACAGAGAAGTCCCTTTACCAATAACATTTACCTCACCTACTAGCTGTGCTTTCTATTTATAATCACCAATTGATCTGTACACCTGTATTAGCTGTATTTTGAGAACACTGTACTATAGCGTTTAACCCTCTGTTATGGTACAATTATATTACAAACTCCATGACACATTGTGTGCAGTTTGATATGCTGTACTCTGTTTTTAAAAGTGAATTGTATTTGCTAAATAGATTTTCCTGTTTAAGAAATTGAGGCAGAATTATATTTACTTTCACTTGTTTAAATGTTTAAATTTGAGCGGCATGGTTACTGAAGTCTGTAACTTTCGTTTCCTACATAATATTTCAAGGGAATCACTAAAGCTGAATGAAACAATCTAACTTTGTTGATAATTTGGCCTTGCTAATATCTGCTGGCTTCAGCAGGTGCTGCCTTGGTATGTAGGAATATCTGTAAATATTTTAGAATCTCAGACTAATTTCTAGCTCTCCTGCAGTTTCAGCAAACTGCCTACTGCACTTAGAGAAACTTGGCTTCTTTTTTCAGCTATCATCTTCTCTTTGCTCCCAGCTGGAAACTTGCTTGTCATATCTTGATGGATCATTCCCAACCTATGTTCTTGAGGTGCTTGAAAACAGTAATGTCAGAACACACTCTGCTGCAGGACTTCAATATCCTGTTTTCTGTCTAGTTATCCTAGTTTATCCCTCCATTTTCTTCAGACTAGACAGAAAAAGTGTTCTGCTCCTTCCCTGCAATATCATGTGGTTGCCATACATTAAGGATTTAAATGTGTCTGAAAAATCATGTCTTCAAAACAAAACCTGGGTACCAAAAAGTACCCAAGAGACTTGATTGAAGGTTGCCTTTTAACTGTTACCACAAAATACCAAGGAAAGTGTACTGGAAATGTAAATCTTAATGATCTGTATTCCAGCTGAAAGTCATTGTTTTAAAAGGCTTCATTTGTTCGATAACGAGCAACACTTGTGAATATCCTGGCTTTGTTGTCTTTTGCATGAGTTTAATCATAGAAGTCTGTTATGGGATTTCTTCCCTTATCTCTGTTAGGTCTGTCTTCATTCACTGGAAAAACATAATTTTCATAAAGATAATGGCTAAGCTTTTAAAAAGGTTGAGAGGAGAGAGATACCAGGAAAATTCACTTCACACTTTGACTGATCGGCATTGATGGGTCAACTCATACTTTGGGATCACTTGTATCACTCAAGCTAACAGCTCCCTGGTACAATCAGGAGTCAAGGCATTTTCAGATTCTTCTATATTCTCTATTTTCTATGGGGTCCATATAGTCTGTATGGGTTTAATTATTGCAAAAGTGTACCCAGAAATATCTGTTGGAGAACTGGAGTAAAGTATAGATCGCTTTTCAGGCACCAGAACAAAGCTGTGATCCACAAAGCCTGAGATAGGCACCTAGGCTCCCTGTTTAATGAATGGGGAGAGATAGGCACATAAGTTTAGACTGCATGGAGGCCTCTTTCTAGCAATTCATTACTGGGAACCCCTCTCATGCAGTCAGGTGGCTTAGTTATTTCATGTGAAAATGGGTTTGGCACCCTCCCCACAAAATGGAAGGAACAGGGTGATGGTGATGGTGAAGCCTGAGTCCTTGGAGCAGGGGAACCAGACCCTGAGTCTCCCGCCTCCCAGACTGGTACCCTAATCTCCAGGCTACAGAGTCATGCTCTTTCCCTCTCTCTTGCATATGCCCAATGACTCTCTAATTATTTATCCACCGTGGAACAGCATCAGCAGGAGAGTTCAAGGGAGTCCCACATCAGAATGCTCCCTAGCTCAGTGGTTAGAGCACTCCCTCCTGTGTTGTGATGCTGTCTCTCTTGGTCCTCCTCCTCCTCCTTCCTTTCTGGACATTCCTTTAGCATCTTCTTCAGTGGGTCATACTTCTCTGCTCTTCTGCTTTCCATAGGGTTATCCAGAACTCTGTCGTTGGCGCCCATATATCCTTAGCTGCCATCTTTACACTGGTTCCTCTCATATTTACCATACTCCTGATTTATCTCCATCTATCCATTCACTCATTTCAGCCTGTTTCTCTGGCATCTCCCAGCTGCCTTACCCTCAACTTAAACATAAGAATCCCATTTGGCCATGTTATCTTCCTCCCTCACTGCTCCCCTTTTCCCTCCATTTTATGTTGACAACATCACCATCCTCTATTTCACTCAGGCCCATAAATGGGATGGCTAACTTTGACTTTTTCCCTCACCCTTTCCCCACATGTCCACGTTGTTTCCTGTCTCCACTCTGCTAAAACTCTCGTTCGCACCCTCACCACCTCTTGTCTTAACTTTGGCAACCTTCTCTCTAGTCTGCGCTCTACATATTGTCCCCATCTTCTCTTGAATCCATTCAAAATATAGCTGTTAGGAGGAGGTCATCCTTGGCCAGTGGGATTAGCCTTTCTTATAGAGCTCAGGAGCTATCTCAAGAGAAAAGGGAGGAGCCTCTCTTGATGAGTTCAGGTACTAGGATAGGAGGAGAAATGAAGAGAGTGAGCCTCTCTCTTCAAAAGCTCAGGACCTTCCTCAGAAAGAGGGAGTGGAGAAAGAACCTCTCCTGTGGCTTGCAGGGAAGGATTGAGAGAGGGAGAGAACAAGCCATTCCTCCTTCTGCCATCCTTAAAATCCTGCACTGCCTAATGGTGAGCAGGATAACTATTCTTGCCAATGACTTGCTTAGATGATTCTTAAATTTATTTTTCTGATCTCCAAGGTTGAGAGCTCTTCTTCTTCCGCTCCGACACAAATGACCTATTATTTTACAGGTCTTGGGCCCTATCTGACTTAACTTCTTTTGAAGTTAGGATGTATGAAAAATGGCCATGAAAACAGGTCCCTCACAGCATTGCCACGGTCATTTCTACCTGCTACTTTGGAGGCAAAAAAGCTTGATTTTGCAATGTAAATCATATTGTTAATTAAAGCTATGAAAAAGCCTTGCGTCAGAGCCATAGGCAGTAATAAGAGAAAATGCTTTAAGCTATAAAGAGTGAAGGATACTGAGTCTCAGAAATTCATGTACAGCTTTTTGAAAGCCAGTTACCTCAACCAAAGATATCATAGATCCATGAATTAAAGTAATTTGGAAGGATTGGTTCCTGACTTTTCTCCTTGTATCTATTGACATAGTACTATGGAATCTTGAATCAAGATGTCCTCTTGTTTTCTCACTTTCATATTGTTGAAATAGCTCATTTTATTCTTCTTGCTGAAGGAAGGGGTGTTGGTTGTTCAGCAGGTGGTTCTTATCTTTGAGTCAGTATTGAACCAATATTGGTGCACTCTGCTGTTGCAGATACTGTTTTTCAGATGATCTGAGCTATTTGTGCTCATTAAAGAATTCCTGTCACTTTTGCAAGAATATAGGTGTTATTCAGGAAACTTCACTCTGCCTACCTAATTTCTCCCTGCAATTTCAACTGGATACAGTAGTCACATCCTGTCTGATTGCTGAATAATATTGTTGTGTGCTATTAAATGACTGAATTTCATCCCAGAGGTGGGTGCACTTTGTTGCTGAGTGAAGTGATCACTGTACTTATGTGTACAGTAGCTTCTTTGTAAAGTATTTTGAGTCCTATGGGAAGATGATGATAATAATCTCTAGCTCTTTTATAATGCTTTTTATCCTTATATCTCAAAACACTTTACAAAGTTTGACAAATCATTATCCCCATTTTACAGATGGGGACATTGAGGCACAGAGCGAGGACATGACTTAGCTGGGACTAGAAATCCAGGGTTCTGGAGTCTTTGTTCAGTGCTCTCTCCACTAGGTCACACAGCTTCCCCACTTGGTCACATGAAAGGTGTTAGTTAATTATAAACTTTAATAAATAAAATATTGGTAGTAAAAAAAGTGATTAAAGTGATGAAAAACAAATATGTTTATTAATATCATGTCATGTTTTACTTCTAAAAACTTAGCAGGATCTATCCTTTAGTATGTACCATTTCAGCTACTACATGTGCCTGTCTGGTGGATGCAGCAAAGAGAAGCAAACTATGTAAGATATAAATATTGGCCAGACCCAGAGAACAACGTGATTGCTATATGGCAAAATAATTAAGGATTACATGAAGTGTCATAAATCATACTGGTATATTAACCAGTATGATTTACAAAACTCATGATTTGTCCTTTTGACTTTAATGCATGTATTGTCTATACAGTATTTATATGCTGAAAAAATGATAATTTGACAAAATGGTCTGATATCTGGGTTTTTATTTCAGATGCTGCTCATTTAATGTGGTTTGAAAGACTTTATGTGTGGCTTCAGTGTTTTGAGAAATACATCTTGTATCCAGCAATAATATTGAATGCCCTCACCATTGATGCTTTTTCAATTAGTAAATACAAGAGACTTGGTACACAGTAAGTTGATTATAGTTCATAGTATGTGATTCATAGATTTAAAACCACTAACATTCAGACTAATGTTCAAAAGATGAAGCTCATGGCACATAGGTCCATCAGTGGCTATTAGCCAAGATGGTCAGGGACACAACCCCATGATCAAGGTGTCCCTAAACCCCAGAAGCTGGGGACTGAATGACAGGGGATGGATCATTCGATAATTGCTCTTTTCTTTTTATTCCCTCTGAAGCGTCTGGCACTGGCCACTGTCAGAAGACAGGATATTGGGCTAGAGGGGCCACTGGTCTGACCCAGTATGACCATTCTTATGTTTTTATGAAATTTAATATTGCCTAAATGAGTCTGGTTATTTGTCACAGTTTGGTTTTGTGCTATATTTGCTGTCGTTATTGGCTCTGTTAAAGTACAATGCCTTAAAATATGATAAAGGAGATGCCGTTGATACTGCAGCAAACATGATTGAGGCTAGAGAAATTTAAATTTATATAGAGAGATTAAAAAACTAAATATGTATCGCATGCCCAAATGACAGCTAAAACCAGGAGATATTATACCAGTCTGCAAGTGTTCAAAGGGTGTAAAAACCTTGGGAGTAACGAGGATTAATGAGATGAAATGAGAAATCTAGGCTGGATATCAGGGAACTGTAAAGTTTATTAGACTGTGGAAAAGTCTCTCAGAGGAGGTGTCATGGGCCTCATTACCAGAGTCATTGAAGGCTAGGTTGGGCAAAGCCTTCAAGAATATAGAGTGCAGAACTATCCTGAATTAGCAGGGATGTGATCAGGAAAACAATATAAGCTTTCTCCATGTCTAACCTCTGTGATTCTAATTAGAACTAATTGTTGCTGATCCACAGTATTATAGTATGTTCTTTGAAGACTGCCTTCTGTGGTGGCAGTTTTTGTTTGATGACCTACAAGTAGGGTGACCAGATGTTCCAGTTTTATAGGGACAGTACCAGTATTGGGGTTTTTTTTTTATATGGGCTCCTATGACCCCCCCCTCCTGATTTTTCACACTTGCTACTGATTACCCTGTTTATGAACTGCTGTGAAAGTCAATGGTATTCTAGTGATTGCAATGCCCTCACTGAGCAGAATTTGTACAGAGCCTTTTTAAATACTATAGTGGTTTAAATTGTTAAAAAACAGGCCTGTGTTCAGGAACAAAGATCTATTACAAATGGAGCATTATTTTTCCTGTATCCAGATTGTTTGGATGTTAGTTTTTAAAATCAGATTATTTTCAACTTGGATGTAGTAAAAAACTATTTATTAATTATTATTGTTGTTGTTGTTATTATATAGTATTATATAATAATAATAATAATGCTTTCTATGATAGTAGCATGTAGAGGCTCCAGACTTATGATTCTAGGGACTGTACAGACAAAAGAGATCCCGCTGATCTAGGCAGTTGTACCATGTTTCCAATGGGAGCTTAAGACAATCCCCCTCCCCAAAAAAGAGGCAGTATCTTTAAAGAGACAGAACTACCAGAAATCAATGTGCCCTTATCCTTTAGCAAGAGCTTATATGCTCATAAAACTCCTTTCTGCCTGAAATTTTGTGGATATTAGATGGGCGTAAATATCGACCTGCTCAAGAGCAAGGTCTTTCAGTTGCTGATGTTGCTCTGTGATTTTATGCCTCTTCCCAATAAAATCTTCCTCACTGCCCCAAGAATTTTGTTGTTCTTGATGAACACCAAATCCAACAAATGTTCTCAACCCACTGAGAGAATGTTCTTAGACAGTCACAAACACTTCATTGTAGTCCCCAATTTTGTGTTCAGAAATCCAAATAAAATTGAAAGAATCTCTGACAGGGTAAGAAATGAGGTCTTTTGGCATTTCATTCAGACAGTGATGACTAGGTGATCTTTTTGAGTCACTTGAACTCAAATAAAGTTGGATCTACATTAAGAATGCAGTGAATAAATGCCACAAAAAATAAAATAGGCTTGGAATTGCACAAACTGCAAGCCTCAAAATGACGAAAATGCACCACTCCATTTAGAACTTTCTGAGCTGTCAGTTGCCACATGCTTTCACAAGTATTCTTTCGTAATTGGCATGGAGGATTATTTTCAGCATTTTACAAACACTGGGTTTGATTCATCACTGCGCCAGCCTAAATTTGGATAACATGGTGGTGATTCAGGCTTATTGCCTGTAGTTGGCAACAGGCTGCTTTCTAATTTAAAGCTGTATAAATTGTAACGCTATAAAGTAATGGTGCCAGACTTAAGTCAAAAGTTGAAAATTTATTTTAGGGATTTTATTTAATTTATTATATAATAAGGTACTTCCTACAATAATGGATGCTACTCTTATAATACAGAATTGTTCCCATGTTACAGCTTTGTAAGTACTCCAGAGATATGTAATGCTGGCAATATAAAACTATGCTGTTACAGATGGATTAAATAAACACAATTATTAAAACAAAAGCTAGTATTAATATAAAAATAAATTAACTGTATCTGTATAGATAGACATACCAATCAAGTGTAGGTCTGATATGGTTATTCATGTTCATTAGTAATAGTCTAGTTGTTTTTGTTACCTTAATTTGATTGGGTTTTCTTTTCTCTCGCTCCCACAGCTGTGATATTTTCCTGATAACAATTGCTGGGCTGAAGCTGCTCCGATCCTCATTCTGTAATCCGGTTCATCAGTTTGTTACTTTGAGCTTTACTGTAATCTTCTTCCAATTTGACTACAGAGATATCTCAGAGAATTTCTTGCTGGATTTTTTCATGATGTCCATTGTATTTCACAAGGCAAGTTTACAAACACCATTGGTTTTTTGATATACAATGTTTTCATAGTTTGTATTATCTTTCCATTGTTACTGTATTGATAAATGGCTGGAATATCTTTTTAAAATATAACTGTTATAATATCATTTTAAAAGAAGCAGGCCGTTGGTATCACAGAAAAGAAATCTCAATGGAAGATAAAACCAATAGTTTTGAAGTTAAATGTATTTTCTGTATGAAACTTCATATTTACTTCTTTGTTCGCATGATGCTACAGAAGTTCACAATTCAGATTTTTTAAGAATAGAGTCATAAATGACTTGAAAGAGGCCTTTTGAGCCATTAGTGCTTGGTTGCCCTTTGTTTTAATTGCATGAGTGTTTTTATCTAGTCTTCCTTTGAAAGCCTCTGGTGTTTGACTCAACAATTTCCTTTGGGAAATTAGTCCAATATCTAATCATCCTTATGACATGAAATGTTTTCCTAATGTCTGACTTAAATTTTTCCTGCCTTAGTTTCAGGCCATTATCCTTGTTATACTGTGCTTAACCTTAAACTCAAGGTTCTTCTTTACTTTTACAATATTAACTCTGAAGTGTCATGGACTCTTATCATATTCCTCTCTCTTTTTTCTCTGAGTTATACATATAGTCTTAAAAATCTTTTCATAATTCCATATTGTACCCTAATTCATGATCTATGCAGTTCCTCTCAAATCAAAAGCAGGTTATATTGACATGGTGCTAAAATACCAGAAATTGCTTGAATTTTGTCTATGCTAGGGCTCTCACCAGTGCTAATGCTGATTATCTATTTTTTTTTTTAAAATGCAGTCACCTATCGCTAGAGTATATGAGTCCTGATACAACTGGGCCTAGTAGTAGCACTGGTGAGAATATTTTTTGCTTTACCCTAGTGTAGACATATCCTCAGTATGATCTGCCACATCTCTGAGAGGGGAAAGGCATGATTCCATGGTTAACTTTAACAAATATGGTGCAGAGATCCAGCAATATAAGTATGGATGCCAGCCAAGGCTGTCTCTGTTCTGTGTCCTAATCTGAAGCCGTACTGGGAAAGGTCCAGGATATTGACACTACCTAGATGGAGTTGGAGGGCCTTTGTCGAGCTTCTCAATTAGCTTACTCAGAAGTAAGAGCTGTGTTTCTGGATGGTATTGGAGAGGATGCTTGTGTTGAGTGACCTTTTTAAATACTAGCTGTACTAGTATGGTGTGCTCGGGGTGGAGTGGAGGGTGGTAGGCATCTCTTCTCAAAGGAGATTATTGTTAATTTTCGTTAATAGAAACCCTAAGTGCTCTCAACTTTTTCACTAGCTAAGAAGAGCAAGGCGGCCCCAGAGTTGCAGATAATGTCTTGGCTGCTGCAGTAAGTGCTGCCCTCTGAAAAGCAGGCCCCTTTAAGATAGCTCAGACTGGGCATTCAGAATCAGCAGTTACTTTTGAAAATCGCCATGTCACGGTTTCGTGTTGAAAGCTGCATATTTGTGGCTGTGGGTGAGGTTTTTTGCTGTTTGTTTTTAAATGTTGGCTATTTGAAGCTGTTGTGAGATTTGGAATGTTAGCCCTGGGGGAGATAGATTAGTGAGCAGAGTGAGAGTGAGATAATCAAAGGTGCATGGTAAATTAAATGTAGCCTACCACACAGTGTGTTTTTATGGGACGCTTGATATGGTAAAGTCTACAGCATTGAGCTGAAGTTATGTATTATAGACACAGTTAAGAGTTGAGCTAAAAAGGGTCTTAAGGAGGGCAGCTGCCAAGGGTGCAAAGCCAAGGGGGATATAAAAATGATGGAAAATGGTATGGGGCGCAAATATACTTGTTCGCCCTGAGCACTAAAATGCCTACTTACACCACTGAGCTATAGCATAGGTCTTCTAGCTTTTCCAAATCTCAGTAAACCTGAAATTTCTCAGGTCATTAGTTCAGCAGGTGACTCTTTGTGACATTTTTAAAAAGTAATATAAAATGGCTGAATTATTTATATTATAAAACCACATGCATAGTTACACAATGGTCATTAAAACAACTCTGAAAAATCGGATTTAGGATGGTACTAATTTCTGATCCTAAAGCACACATTTTTATGCTAACGATGAACTTTTATTAGTTCTAAAAAATGAAGGCACCTTTCTTGTAGAATCTTATCACTTTGGTGCTAAAGATAACAACATATAAAGATGATGTAGGAATTTCTCACACTGTTTTAAACTGACTATATCCAGCTCTGTTCTTGAGAGTTTTGTGGTCTGTATAGCTTCAGCAACAAGAGAAGCTGACAGCTTCAATCAATGCACAGTTCACTAATCTCAATGTTCACAATGACTTTTAAAAAAATAGAAAACAAGTACTTGTTACCACCACCTTTGCTTATGCAGAACTAACTCATAAAATGGCAGTTCAAACCAACTTACTCTTTGTAAGTGTGAGGTTTCTCCTCTCTGAAAATGGAACTCTTAAGTGTTATGTCTTACATAATCATTTTGATGATAATTTTTAAGCAGAGTTATGGTACAAGAGAGCATGGATGCTCTCTAAGAGATGCTGCAGTGAGCATCTATCCATTTTCTCTTCAGCCAGATGCTGGAGGAAACTACATTTAAACTTGGCAGACATTCACAATTTTGTTCGTTGATCCTTAGGCGGGCTTCTGTTGAACAAGCTCCACTAGTAATGTCGGATAGATTATTTTTGAATTTCCTAGTGATTGTGTTTCTTCCCTCTTCCCCCCATCATGATGCTAGTAAAGTAATCCATTCAAGTCAGAGAATTCAAATCAATATGACTGCTCACTGAGCAAAACAGGGCATTGCAACAAAAATGACTGCTCACAGATTTTATCCACAATTGCAAATAACCATGCCACTTGTATTCAAGTGATGCAGATAACATGAGAATGTAGTGAACTTGACTCTTGGTTTGGGTGTTTTTGGGGTGTTCTTTTTAATCAACATGTTTTTTTCAGTTCTTTTTAATGCTGTTTTACTTATTAATGTGACATGACTAATTTACTGCTCTTTTGAAGGCATTTGCTCTCATCTAAATTTTTTATGAAAACTGTAGAATTTAAAAGTTTAATGTTAAAACTGGTTAGAAATACACACAATGAGTACACCATGTTGTGTTTCAAATTGCCATGGAAAAGGAACAAGGTAATTCTTAGAGCAGTTTATTTATTTTTAATAAATGACTGAGGCTTTAATTGAACTAGAATGGGGGGTTCTCTGCCTCTTTCCTACTGTGAACCTACATTAGCTGCTCACAAACTTTCCTCCTCATGCATATCCAAATGAACTCAAGTCTTTTAAATCAAGATAGGCTGTCAAAGAAAAGTTATGGGCTTGATGCAGAAGTTGCTGGATGAGGTTCTCTGGTCTGTCCTATGCAAAAGGTTAGCCTAGATGATCATGAGGGTCCCTTCTAGCCTTAAAAATCCACACATTTATGAAATCACTTCAA
Source organism: Dermatemys mawii (assembly GCA_007922305.1). Classification (NCBI taxonomy): domain Eukaryota; kingdom Metazoa; phylum Chordata; order Testudines; family Dermatemydidae; genus Dermatemys; species Dermatemys mawii. The sequence continues at coordinate 9,833,574 of ML677386.1, read as the reverse complement.
ATGAGCCACCACTTCTCCCAGGGCTTCTTGGGAAGCATCCTGAGTATCCATTGAACAGCTTAGCGGGTGCTCTTGTTATCTGAAAAGATCTAGTTACAAAGAGCTGAGAAAATACTCTTCAGTGCCAAAATGAGAAAAGATGCCTTTTAACTTTTCTTGGCCTGTTTACTTTTGGGCCTAGAAAAAAATAAAATTTTTTAAAGTTATCTAGCTTCCTAGTAGTCTTAAAGAAACAGTACACACATCCTCACGCACACTATCGTGCATATAGATCCTGGTGGGAATTGTCTGACCCAATGACATTAAATCTCTAATCAATAGAGCCATAGCTTAGCTTTTTCCTATTTTTGCTATGCTATTGACAGGCAGTCTAATAGCCCCTTAATTTGTGTGTGTGGATGAACTAATTAACAATACTAAAATATGAACTAATCTTATATTTTCTCATAGTCAAATTCTCTGAGGGTTCAGAATTTGTCTTTATGCATAAGACAGAATAATCAAAGCGCTTGCTAAATTTGCCTTCATTAACACTGCATTCATTTGCCTAAGTAGTCTTACTCCTGCTGAGCTCACTTATGGATACATTTTTCCTGTTTGATATTTCTTCTGTTTCACCCCACATGCCCCGTGAATTTTCAGAGTAATAAAACTCTTCATTTTGTCACTTTATTTTTAATAAAGGTTTGCTTTTTAATATAGCCTCTCTTTGCTTTTGTACCATATGTCGTGTATTACTGAAAGATGATCCTTGTGACATAGCAACTCCAAGTAAGAGAGCCAGGCACTAACAATCTGCCAAACTTGTCCAGATTAGGCTTAATTCTGTAAGAGTTTAACATCCTTACCATGATTCCCTCAAGCAGAGTGAAATTTATGCATATCGTCTTATTTTTCACCATTTTATGACAGAATGTTAACCTTGACCATCTTCTTGCTTTGTTATATCCCACTAATTAACATTTTGGACCTTTCGGATTGTCTTTGTGGATACAGTCTACAGAACCTGTGGTTAACCTGCAAGCTTCTGTGATTTTAATTACTACTATAAGACAGAATCCTGACTCTTTTCTTCTTTCCTTTCAGTTTTCAGTCCCCTTCTGTAATTCTGATCTTTCAATTAAAAGCTTCTGGCACTAAATCATTAATTCATATTCTAATCCATTTCTTGCTTTTCGTGCATACTAAAATCCAGTGTTTTAATCAGCTGCACCCTCTTAGCTCAGAGCTGTTTCCTCAACTTTTGATATCTGGCATAAAAGTCCCTGATAAAACACTTTCTGTTGAGCAAAAATACCCAAGGCTACATCTGATATTTGACAGGATAATCCCTGTGGTTAGCAGTTCGTGTTTCCTTTTTTATATTGGAAATGTAGTTTGACTTATTTTAATTCATCCTTCCATCACTGACCTCCACATCAGACTTTGCTCCTGACACAGTCCCTGAATTTTAAGGGGTGTCTTTTTAAAAAAAGGAACTAAGGTAATGCATAAAAAGGGGACAAACACATCATCAGCAATATAACATGATACAGTTTACACACACACTCTGTACTGATAAGGGTAGCAATTCTCCGGGGGAGAGAGGGTTGTTATTCTGAGTGTTTTCTGTATCATATTTGTAAATAGCTAAAATATTAGGTGCTGCACTCAAAAATATGATGTACACTACAAATGGCTTCTCTGCTGCTTTTTACATCAGGCCTTAACAAAGGTGATCACCAAGCTTTCCCCAGGTAGGGTGACCAGATGTTCAGATTTTATAGAGACAGTCCCAATTTGGGGGTCTTTTTCTTGTATAGGCTCCTATTACTCCTTACCCCCTGTCCCGATTTTTCACACTTGCTGTTTGGTCACCCTATCCCCAGGCTCCAGCTGGGGGATACACTTTTTAGTTCCAAGTGGTGCTCTGTAGTAGCCATGCCCATGGATACACCCCAGAAAAAAATGCTAAATCAATTTATCTCCCACCTGGCCTTGCTGGCTAACCCTGCCCATTTTGTAGGCTGCACTGGCTAGTTCCAAATCACTGGGAAAGCTTTTTAGTTTCACCCACAAGCAACAGATTTCTTTCCACGGGAATGAAAATTGCCATTTCCCCAAGATAAGACACACATGGTTTGTCTGGTGCTTCTTATGGCATTCTCTGCCCAGTAAATTTATTATGCTCTATGGCACTAAGATTACAGAGCTTAGAAGACTGAAGTTACTGCTGTTTGTTGTTCTGCTGTGCCTTTCATCTGTAAATTTCAAAGGACTCTACAAACATTAAAGGCAGAAGACTTGTGTCCCATCTTTACAGTGAATCCTTACAAAGATGCTCTCCCCACCCTGTAGGTGAAATACACTCACCCTGCTCCGTTTAGAGCTGACAAATTTCACACTTCTCTTGTACACAAGGAATGCAGAAGCCCTGCGTGTAGTCACTCTGCCGTCCACATCCAGGTGCTGTGGGGCTTCTAGGGTGTGGAGGACTTTTGCATGTCCCACTGCAAAGGGGTGAAGTTCACTGCGTGCTGAACTCCTGTTGATTAGCAGTGGGAAATCAGCACATGTAGAGAGCAGATTATTAACGTTATGCAGTTAACTTTGCCCTGATAAACCCTCACAGCATGTTTGTGTGTTAGATAAATGTAATTGACACTTTACAGATGATAAACTTAGATGCAGCAAAGTTAAGTGACTTGCCTAAAATCACACCGCAAGGCAGTGACGGAGTCATAAATAGAGCTTAGATGCTCCAACTCCCAGTACCTCAGACTGATCACCCTCCCTCCCTATCTGATATGTTGCATTTTTAAAAAATATTTACGAGATTAATAACAAGTATTTTTATGTATCTGGTTTTTTAATTTGCTGCTGAACCACATTATATTAACAAGGTAACCTCTGAAGAGGATAAATGCTAACTCAGTTTCCT